>JAASFV010000021.1:0-70161 GCA_023334015.1 Globisporangium paddicum
AGACTTTTTCCGACAATTCTAAAAATGAATTGATTTGAATAGGACAGTTGACCTGTCTTAACAACGTAACCCAAAAACGTTCGTCTCGAACTTGATTAAAGTATGTGTTTACTTTAATCAAGTTTGAGTCAAACGCTTTCCATTAAAGCAGGATAAACATCCGATTTAAAAGCGTTCGAGATGAACGTTTTTGGGTTACGTTGTTAAGACAGGTCAACTGTCCTATTCAAATCAATTCATTTTTAGAATTGTCGGAAAAAGTCTTTTCTTTGTAAATGTAATTGAATTGTATCGCGATAGAGCGCTCTAATAAAGATACCACTGTACTGCTGCGCGTGCGGAATCCGAAACCAAAAGCGCATCCACCACAGAAAACAGCAGCAAGAAGAAGCGGAAGGTGCTGCTGCCGGACGGTCGCTCTCTCTCTGTCGCTCGCTTCTGTCGCCTGCCGCCCGCGTGTCTCGTCACTCTGCTGCTGCTGCTGCATGAAGCACTGGACGCTCAAGTACTCGCATCCTCTTAACGCCGCCCCCGTTTGAACAAGAAGAAGAAAAAGCAGAAGATCGAAAGGACGATGATGAAGGCCGGTCGCGAGAAGCTCAAGATCGACACGGAGGTGCCGTCGAACGTGTACGCGCTGGACCTGCACAAGCTCAGCCAAATCGCGCGGATACCGGAGAGCGAGCTCGTACGCGGCATGCAGTCCGACGACGCCGTCGACATGCAGGGCGTGATCGTGAACCGCGGCCAGGACGTGCCGTTCGAAGCCGTCGGAAAGACGCCGGTCGACGAGACCAGCCGCTCGGCCGTACGCGAGGTGCTCATCACGGCTGCGTCCAGCACGATGTGCCTCGAAGGCTCGGACACGCCCAAGTGCCTGATCCAGCTGGGCGAGTACACGCTGATCGAGCACATCTTGGCGCAGCTCTTCGTCGCGGGCATGGAGCGCGTGGTGATCATCATCTCGTACTACGGACATGAGATCATGGAGCACGTGAAGGACTCGTTTATATTCCACAAGATGAAGATCGAGTTCCTGAACCTGGGTGAAGAAACACCCTACGGACACGCGCGCACGCTGCTCTCGGCGCGTGAGATGTTCACGAAGCCGTTCCTGATCCACACAGCGGACCACGTCTTTGACAAGTCCATCATCGTGCGTCTCGCATCGTTTGACCTCGAAGACTGCGTTGCGTGTGTGCTCGTCGACTCGGACATGAAGAAGCTCAAGGGACTACCGGATACGGCGGGTAAAGTGCAGTTTGGCCAGTCCAGCAACATTCGACGCATCGGTCGCGGTCTCAAGCAGTATGACGCGGTGGATGCGGGTCTGTTTCTGACGACTGGACGCATCTTCGCAGCGCTCGAGATGCTCGCGTACGAGAAGCCAAAGTTCTCGCTCGCCGAGGCTCTGAATGTGCTGCGTCCGTCCTACGGGCTCAAGTACGTGGACACTGCGGGCGATGTGTGGCTCAGCATTGAGACGCAAGAGCAGTTGGATCAGATTGTTGATAATGACAGCATGGCGCTCCTGTCGCCGTGGCCAGTATTCGTCGCCAAGGACATCGCCCCATCCTCGGACTCGAGTGCTGCGCCTCGCTCGGCCAAAAACGTGTTTCTCGCTGTTTCGGCCGCTGATGACGACTCGACGCTTCGCGCGGCGAGCTCGCACCGTCGCGGGAGCGTCTTTGAAGGATTCGTCGTTGGTGTAAATCAACTGCAGGAGCTGGAAGAGCAGATGGACGAGAGCACCCCGTTGCTGAATCCAAGCTCGACACATTCGCATGAACCGACGAGTCCCTTTATGAAGATCAAGCGCCGGAAAAGCTCATTTTTGGAGCAGGCGGAGAACTCGTTTGTGCTCTCGATTCCATTCGACCCGATGGACATGGATGGCGAAGGCGAAGACGATGACGTGCTAACTCCGATGACGGCGGCGAAGAAGGCATATCTGATCGAGATGCCGCAGTCGACAACGACGCGCGCGCGAGGCGAGAGTCAGCAGTTTGTGCTCGCGGTTCCTGGCGGCGAGGAGGACTTCAAGCGCCCGAGTCTGCTGCGCAGGTGGTCATCGCTGCCCACGGACGTGAAGGGCGTCGCAGTGGAGACGCTGGAGCTCAAGAACGGTGCCCTGGAGCTGCAGATCCGCGTCAAACGCCAAGTGCCCGTGGTTGGCTACCTCCTGCTGCTCGCGTCGCTACTCACGATCTCGTCACTCGGGCCTGCGCTCGACATGCAGACCGGCGTGGACCCATTCATGAAGCTCTTCTGGCGCTCGACCGCGTCCGTGCTGGTGTTTCTTCCGCTCGCGGCGTGGTCCGTCTACGACGAGGGCTTCCCGCGTCTGACGACGCGTAACATGTTCCTCTTCCTCTCGTGCGCGCTGTCGTACTCGCTTTTCATGATGACATTCCTCTGGGCGCTGAGCCACACGTCCATCGGCCACGCGTACATCTTTAACAACTGCCACTCGCTCATCATGGTGCTCGGGCGGCTCGTGCTTGGTCAGTACGTATCGCAGTTCGAGGGCCTGGGCACAGGCATCGGCATCATCGGTGGCACGATCACAACGCTGGACCACTCAGCGATCACTGGGTCGTCGTCAGCTGTAGCGGACGTGTCGCTGGCGGGTGACCTGGTCGCGCTGCTCGGCGCCGTCGGCGGTGTGTTGTACCTGGTCACGGCCAAGAAGCTGCGCACGGAGATGGACGTGTCGGTGCTGCTCACGGGCGTGTTTCTGGTGTCGACTTTGCTGCACTTCCCCGTCTTCTCGCTGCTGGAGGTGCCCTTCGAGGTGTCGATGGATGACATGATCGGGCTCTTTGGCTGGATGAGCTCTACGCGCATCGTCACGGAGACGTACATCGTCGTGGTGTGCACGCTCGTGGGCACGATCGGGTACCTGAGCGTGCTCAAATACTTTGACCCAATCGTGGTGTCAGTCGTGATGCTCCTGGAGCCGCTCCTGGCGACAGTGTTCGGCGTCGCGGCGGGCGTGGACGTCGTGCCCGGGGCCTTCACGGTTGGCGGCTCGGCGCTCATCATTCTGGGCACGGCGCTCGTGATCGTCTCCAACGCGTCGCGCACCGAGTCCATCGACGCCACGGAAGCCATGTCGCTCACATCTGCGTCGCTGCCCAAGGCGCTCGCATCCGCGAACGCCAGCGGGATCCGGGCACCAGTCGTGCGTGGCGACGCCAACTACGTGTAAGTGAGGCGGACCTGATCTTGAGCAACGCTCTTTTGGAAGTCCGAAAGGCTGAATGCCTCTAGGACCACCCCTGTCTATTTGATCCAGCGAGCGTGCAGACAAGTCGTTCGTTGCATCTCTACTGCTGAGCTCGTGCATTTGAACAAAGTTCTCCATGAAGCACCAACTTTGTCGAAACCATTCTCATATTTTCTTAAATTTAGATAGACAACAAAAAGTAGGAAATAAATAAATCTGCGTGGACCACACAAAATGCTACAGCAACGCTTTTTTTCTTTTTTTTTAAAGCACAAACTCAGTATGCCTCTCGCTATTGTCTACAGCAACCCAATATACCACTTACTTGGCCCCACTATTGACTCGTCTATTTTTTGTTACCAACCACGTATACGAGTCGATAGTGGGGCCAAGTGAGTATTAGATTAAATTACCGAAGATAAATTTTCCCCGTTGGCCAGTGCTTTTCCACACTTGTCAATCGAAACGTCACGAGAAGCTCATCAGGAGAAGACTCTCTCTCTCTGTACGTACGTGAAGGAGGAGCGCCAGTAAGAGACCGACAGCATGCGGTATCTGCGTGCCAAGGGCATCCGCAAGGCGCTGCGCCAGTTCCACTTCCTCTGCGGTATCAAGCCGCCCTACAAGCTCCTGCTCGACGGCAACTTCGTGGCCATGTGCATGCAGATGAAGGTCGACATCCACGAGCGCCTGCCAAAGTTCCTGCAGGTTAAGGCGCACGAGGTGCAGTACTACATCCCGCGCGCGGCGCTTAACGAGCTCGAGCTGCTCGGCGATGCTATGCGACCGGCCTTCGAGGTCGCACAGTCGTTCATCGTCGTGGAAGACGAGAGCGAAGAGAGCGGCGTGGCTGCTGAAGGCGACGCGGCGCCAGTGGACGTGACGACGGTGATCCGCAGCATCATCGGCGAGCGCAACGACCGCAAGTTCCTCGTGGCTACGCAGGAGGTTGAGCTGCGCAAGGAGCTGCGCGCGATCGCGGGCGTGCCGCTCTTCTACCTCAACCGCTCTGTGCTCGTGTTCGAGGACATTTCGCGCGCGACGCTGGCGATCGTGCGCCAGGAGGAGAGCGCGAAGCGCTCCAAGCTCGAGGTGAACGAGAAGCGCAAGCTTGACCACATGGCCGCGGCGCAGGACGACGACAATGACGACGACGAGCAGCGGCGGCTTAAGAAAGCGCGCGCCAAGGGTCCCAACCCGCTCTCAATGAAGAAGCCCCTGAAGAAGAAAGTGCGCGCCAAGAAGCCCAAGAAAGAGTAAAGCAAAAAGAATCGATCGCGGGCGTGTTGAGATGCGACGGAAGCGCGCGAGACCAGATAGATAAGTAGGGTCAGCTCGTAATGAACATCCGCTCGCCATGCCAATCTCCGCCTAATGTGATGTTGTACGAGTAGTATGCAAACCAGATCAATAGCGAACGATTGCTTGCTATCAACTTATCACTATATATCGTTTATGACGGTTGTAGTGTCAGTACATTTTATATGAAGACACTTATCTTGAATGTATCATATTAAAGAGGTTATTTACTTCCATATCATCATTACTTGCAAGAAAATATGTAATTTATATCGTTGCTGATAAAATCGCTCCATCACTTTTGGACTGAAGATGGAGATCGTGGCGCTGAACAAGGAGCTCCGGCACGAGTTCTCGCTCGTGCTCAAGCTCCTGCGACCCCAGGTGCCACCCGCTCACACACCACTATCGCGCAGCCATGGGACGAAGCCACCCGCAGCACGTCCCAAGCCACCCGCTTCCGCTAATCCCACAGAGTCTGCTGCTGATCCCATTGCGTCACACTCTACCGAAGACATAGGCGCGTCAATCCAGCCGCCCTCCACGTTTCCTAGTACTGCTGCCGCAGCTGAGCTTCTTAGTAACCAGACCCCGCAGCAGCTCGTGCGCATCGATCGCTTCAAGCAGCACTGCCTCACGGTCGCGCACCGCCTCAACACGTACCAGTACGGCACCAAGCAGGCCTTTTGTCAGGAGATCGCGCAACTCCTGCTCGTCGCGCGCACACCAGAGCAGCAGCAAGCGCTGCAGGTACGACTTCTGTGCAGATACATCGTATGTTGAGCAGCCTGGTGCGAACTGACTTCCCTCCTTATCTGTATGTGCTGTTGCGTGACGCCATGGTAGCAACTGAGCGAGCGGGTCGCCGATATCCACGCCGGAGAGGCCAACCCAGCGACGCAAGTGTACGGCTCGCTGGCCTTTGATACACGCGCAGAGATCCCAAGCTTGCAAGAGATCGAGACCGACGTGCCGTCGTCGTCATCGTCTTCGTCTTCGAAGAAGTGGCTCTGCAACGTGAACATCAAGGAGCATTCAATCACGATCGGGACGTACCTGACGCGCGAAAACGCGCTCAAGGCCTATGAGCTCTTCCGCTTCGACCGTAGCACAAGTCGAGGCGGCACCGCCAGCGTCTACAAACTGGCAGAGCAGCTCGCCGTTGGCCAACCCGAGTCGGACGAGAAAGTGCTACAGGCCGCCAAGTACAAGTGCCACTCGCACGTGTCCTGGCAGCGGCTTCAAGACCTGATCTCGCTGCCCAACGGCCCAGTGTGGAGCGCTGGGGCGCCAGTGGGACCCGGAGGGGCGGCGCAGCAACAGCGAGACCCTAACCAGGTACATTAACTGCCGAGGTTCGCTATGATCCCAACACTGTGACTCACATTGTCTTTGTGGGCAGAATGGGCTGAGCACGCCGTCAAAGGCGACGCAACGAGGGGCTTCATCGCCATCCACCGGCTCCCACGCGTCACTGTTCTCACCAACCATGGGCCTCGCAGTGCCGTCGGGCGCCTCGTCCAGCTCGTCGTCGGCCGCGAAGGGGAAGAACCCGAAGCGGCCCAAGAAATCCGCTGACCGGCTGTCCCACTTACGGCTGCGCCGGCTGATCCAGAAGCGCCTGTGCCCTCATCTCAAGAGCAAGGAGGTGTGCGTGGTCCACAACCCGAGCAGTGTCACTCTCGAGGACAAAGCCACGTGGACAGCCACGGGGCGGCTCGAGGAAGGCAAGGTGTTCTCGTACAAGCACGAGCAGCTCATGACGTTCGCCGACTTTGTGGCCGAGGGCATGCGCAACCCCGTGTCCGCGTGTCCGCATATCTTTCTTGTCAAGACCCGCGAGAGCATCGACGACCACCTGCGCGTGTGCGATACGTTTTCGGACGCCGAGCGCCTGCAGCTTGGCCAGGACCTCACTGGCGTCGTCCAGAGCTACATGAAGTCGCCCGAACCCAAGGCCAGTCGACGGCGCTGATCATTTATATCAAAATGGACATTCTTGCAGAAGATCGTCGCTTGGAGGAGGACATTATATATTCTTTCAAATGTGACCTACTCATGTGGACAGGGGAGGATTTTCAGGTGTTCGATTTGTTTCTTATATGGGGGTGAGGAAAAATGAATGGTTGCGAGACGCCTCTCAATACAAAAAACTAGAGCGATGCTGGCTCTTACGAGAACTTCTCGGCCGTGACGGGACAGACGTCAAGCTTGCCGTTTGTGCAGTTGTAGTGCACGACGTTGCCGTTCGGGTAAACCGCGAAGACGATGTCGCCGATGCGCTTCTTGCACGAGAAGCAGAGCGTGTTCGGGTCAATCTCGACGCTCGCGTGGAGCTTCTCGACGCGCGCGCACTGCACCTGGAGGTTGTAAATATTCGACAGGCTCTTCGCGATGCGCATCTCGCGCACGTTGTGCGCGCTGTTGGGCAGCACCTGGCTAAAGTACTCGACAAGCTTGTTGAGCGGCGTGCTTACGGGGATGATCTCGAGCACGGCCTTGCCGTCCATCGTCTTGCCGTGGCGGCTCAGCAGCTGGAACGCGTAGTCCGTGAACGCCGCCTTCTTGGACTCGTCTGGCGGGTTAAAGCAGAGCTTGAGCAACTGCACGAGCGCCTCGTTGCCCTCGGTCTTCTTCTTCTTGCCATTGGCATCGCGGTGCGGGCTACTGGCACCGTACTTGGCCGAGTAGCTCTCGGCGCCCTTGAGGTCATTCAATTCGTACACGAGGCACTGGATCGCGTCATCGTGGAGCCCGCCGCGGCCACAGATGATCACGAGCTCGTTGTAGAGCATCGTGCCCTTGATCTTGGCCACGAGAGGCATTACGTCATACCGTGACGAGCCTGATTTCAAAAACTTGAGCAGCCGCTTGCGAGCATCGCCGAGCGACCCAGGCTCCTTGCCCGGGTGGGACTTGGACGGCGTCTCCCCGGCACTCACGAGCTTGAGCACTTCGTCGAGGTACTCGAGTGCGAGCCGCGTGTGATGCGGATCCACCGCTGTGTACTCTGAAACGACTGCATCGTCCTCACCCTCGGCGTCGCCGCCCAGAAAGTGGCTGTAGCTGTCGTTCACGCCCAGCGACTCGACCGAGCTGGTCGTGGCCGCGGCGGCGACCGCAAAGTTGTCGCGCTCGCTCTTCACGAGCGTCTCGAGGTACTTCTGCACGATCGACGGGTCGTCTGAGTGCTCACGCAGGTGGGCAACAACG
The DNA here is from genome assembly GCA_023334015.1 of Globisporangium paddicum. NCBI lineage: Eukaryota > Oomycota > Peronosporomycetes > Pythiales > Pythiaceae > Globisporangium > Globisporangium paddicum. The sequence continues at coordinate 7,742 of JAASFV010000021.1, forward strand.
TCATTCGACGAAAGCGGCGGCTTGCGCTCCGTGAAGATGCGCAGCGCGTGCTTGGGGGCCGTGGCCTTCATGATCCAGATCGACTGCTCGTAGATGAACTTGTCCTGGTCCTCGGGCACGGCCACGAGCACGTCGATTGCGGCTTCCACGGCGCTGCGCGGAACATTCGTCTGCTTGTACTCGCCCGAGTGCAGCCGCGAGTACACGTCCACAGCGTCCTTGTGCTTGCCCTGGATGATGCGCAGCTGGCCCACCTCATAGTACAGTTTGCTCTTAAGCAGCAACGCCTCGCAGGACTCCAGTTCGAGCGAGCAGATATCAGCCTCCTTGTTCTCCTCGATGAGCGCGAGCAGCTCCTTCTGCTTCTTGAACACAACGTAGAGTCTAAAGAGCGCCGTGTCGATGGCCTCCGTGCGACGCGCATCCTTTGGCCCAGGGACTTGGGACGAGTTGCTCGACGACACGGAGCGCGAGCGCGATACCGCACGCGACCGCGACTGGTTCTTATCCTTCACGTGCTTCCTGTACGACTCGAGAAACCGCAGCAGTGACTTGTTCGCTGCAGTCACGAGGTCATTGGCGTCCGCGCGCGCGACCTCGGACGCCAGCGTCGACCGCTGCGTGGCCAGGATCTCCTTGATGACCGACTTGATGTCCGGTGACATGCTCGAGCCGCGCGGGAGCACTTCGGGCTTGAGGATCGCCGGCTCGTACGCGAACGAGTCACACTGGAACTCGGGGAAGAACGCCAGGTACTCGCAGGGCTCGACCGCGGCCTTGTACATGTAGTCGGCGGCCGAGCCGAACTCGAGGCGCCGCAGCAGCGCGACGGTCGCCTGACGCTGGAAGCGCTTGATCTTGCTGCGCTGCTTGTCTGAGGCCAGGCCGGCGATGGACTTGCGGACAATGTCCTGCGCCTCGTCGATGCGGCCGCGGTCCAGGAGCTCTCCGATTTGCTGGTCCAGCGGCATCTGCTCGACCTTGACGACCGAGGACTTGGACCCGTCGCGGATGCCCGCGATGATCACGTCTTCCGGATCGCCCGTGGGCCGCGGCTCCATGTCGAACTTCATGCCGTTGCCAAAGATCGACGACGCGCGCTGGAGTGGCAGCAGCTGCACAAAAGACTGATCAAGCGCATTGTGGATCTCGATGCCGACTCGCGGGATGAGCCCGACGAGGTACGGCGCCGTGTACTCGACGGCGATGGGCGACTGGGACCACGTGATCGAGGTCTTGGGCAGCGGCTCGCCGTTGAAGCCCATGAAGACGCCGACGCGGTCGAGTACTGAGATGAGGATCTCCTCTTTCGGCAGGAGCTTGACGAGCGGGTAGACCTGTGGGTTCTGGATCCCAGGCGAGTTGATCGGCGCGCTCTCGCCGCTCTTGTCGTTGAGCAAAAAGTAGTCCTTGCGAAAGCCCACGACGACCTTGTTGCGGTACCACGCCATGGACTCGGGCACCTCCTGCACGGCGAACTCGCGCAGGAACTTGTACGCCTTCTCTGAGTTGTGGTACTGGTAGATCACGATCATCTTGCGCTTGAGCTGCGCGACGCCGAGGCGGAAGTGTGGCGGCCCGCGCTGGTTGATGCACATCACGCGCGCCTTGTGCACATTGACCTTGGAGAAGTCAAAGTCGAGCGGCTGCAAGTCCGTCGCACCGTGCGCGCTCAGCTCGCCGTTCGCGATCACGATCACCATGCGGATGTGCGGCACGGCGATGAGCTGCTCGACCGCCTGGCCGTGCTCAAAGACGTACGAGACGCCGGGCGTGGACGTTCCCTTGCGCGTGTCGTACATCACGAGCCGCCCGTCGCTTGACCCAATCACCACGCGTGACGAGTAGTGCGCGAGGCACTCGATCTTGCCCTCGAAGCCGCTCACGAGGGTCGTCGTGCGGAACGCCGCGCGCTGGCTCGCGTCGCCGCCCCCTTCCGACGACATTGCGACTGAGAGTGAGAGTGTGAGTGAGTGCGTTAGTGGTTTGACAGTGCAGTGGCTGTGAGCTAGTGCTGGTGCTGCTTCAGTGGCTCGCTCCCCCTCGTACTCACGCGACGAGGTGTCGAAGAGCTCCTTGCCTTCTTTCTGACGGGGGAGGCGTTGCGAAGCAGGATGCTCAGAATACAAGTACATGTATACTTGTGTATTGTATATAGGAACATGTGTTAATGGCTGTTGATTACATCAATGCAAAATAGTCAAGAAATATATAGATCGTACTATTGTAATAAAAAAGCATTTGCGTCACAATTGTTTTTGGTGGAAGCATAACAAGCACATGTATTTTACAAAACGCTTTGTTTCCGATGACATTTTTAGTATGGGAGTTTGTATGATATAAACAATATACTTTATACAAATCCTGCCTGACAACCATCATCACAATATTTGCTAGCACCAATATGAAGCTTGCCAAGGCTGCGGCGCAGAAGCTCAAGGGCGTGATCGTCGAGTACGACGTGCTCTGCAGCACACTCATCGGGCGTTCGGTCTCGGAGCAGGTCGAGCAGCAGCGGCTCAAGCTCGCGGCAGCGGCCGCTGCGAAGAAGAAACAGCAGCAGGAGGTCGAGAGCTCCTTCGGCGCGGGCGTCGCGGCTGTGAGCAACATGTTTGTGACCGACGTGCGCTCGCTGCTCAAGAACCTCAACCAGGACTCGACAGGCAAGCCGTGGGTGGTCAAGGACCGTCTGCAGAGCGTGCTCCAGGGCCTGCCGTCCCAATGTGCGTCGCTTTATAATTGGATATGGATATGCACATGCCATTCGTTTTGACCCGCTGGTGTTGACCATTCATTAGATTTAGAGAAAGTGACGGGCAATCCGGACAAGGAGCTCGCGGCCGCTGGCAAGTCGGACGACGAGATCCATTTGGAAAAGCAGCTGGCGTCCGCGTCGCAAGAGCTCGAGCGCATGCGCGGCGAAAAGGAGGCCGCGCGCAAGGAACAGGACCGAAGTCGGCTTGAACGCGTACTGGGCGGAGGCTCGAGCAGCAGCAGCGGAGGCTCTGCGCGCGATAAGTACTTGGACAAGATCAACCAGCTCAAGGCCAAGGCCAAGAGCCGCCCGGTGGACGCCAGCCCGCTCGATGTGACGTCCGACAACCTGGACCTGACTTCCAAGGGCTTGTCGACGTGGCTCGTAAACGACGGCGCGAACGAATTGCTGGTACTTTACAACCGAGAACTCGCATGCACTGGGCTTGTTATATAAGATGTTTGTTGTGTGTATGTTGCTGACGCAGAGCTACTCGAGCACGAGAGGCCTGTTCAAGGGCGTGATCCCAAACCAAGCGCCGAACCAGAACGTACGGCTGCTCGTATTCTATTGAACTGAGAGGAAGAGGCCTTTTACGCTAACCTCCTCTCCTCATCTGTCTGTTGTATTCCCACCTGCAGGATGAATACCAATACTTTCTCAAGGAGGTACGCCTGCTACTTGAATAACTGTGATGGTTGGAATTGTTCAGAGGTTGACTGGAAAATCTATCGTAGATGGACGGCCAGTTCGACGCGATCATGTCGCGTGACGACTCGCACAAGTTCCCCGACCCGCAGCCGATCCTGTCGCTCTGCGGAGAGCTCGGACTCGCGCCAGCTGAGGTGCTCGTGGTTGCGCGCTCGGCCGCCGGCGTCCGCGCAGCAAAGTACGTTCAAATATTTATCTCGCTCTGTTTTGGTTTCATTTTTATAAAATATTGATTTTTTTCATTATGATTGCAGAGCGGCGGGCACCCACACGTGCCACTTCCAGCTCTCAGAGAGCGACATGCCCAACCACAACGCGCACTACCGGCTCACGACGCTGCGGGACTTCCAGTTCCTCATCGAGGACTTCAACGGCATCTCGTACCGCGGTAAGACCCCGGAGATCGTCTGGTGAACGCGTAAAAAGCATTATTTTTTTGGCGAAGGCAGACGTATAGAACTAAAACACTCAGCTCGAGTCGTGTCAAAGGTTATAGTGAAGCGTATAAAACAAAACCTATAACATTCGACTTTGGTGAGCGACTTCGACTTGAAGAAACATTCAAAGCCAACAAAGTTGCAGAGACCCACGAGACGACTAACGCGAAGAGTCCAGGGGTTTAGTTGTTGCTATTTCCCATGCCCATGAACCTGGAGACTCGCTTCACACGAAGAGCGTTCGAAGAGCTTGAGGGAGCATGGGGACCGAGTGTGCGAATATAGTTTTTTCGAAAAGAGCTCACGGATTTATTTGCATAACACTCGCTTCATTCAAAATCCAAGTACAACAGTCCTATGTTTTTACTTGGAGTTTGTTTTTGACATCTCTGCAGCGTAACCTTCTCCTCTTACAAAAGAAAGCAACATTACCATATAAAGTAAAAGTAGAAAAATCTAATATTTGTGATGTTTCTCTTTTTCGTAACTCAGGATTGCATACCAAGGCAGGAAAAGCCCAAAATAGCCCACGAGCAAGAATAGAATTGCCGAGCGAGGAAAGAAAAGCTCCCCAAGATCATCGCTCGCTCATCGCCGCCGTCGTGGACCTTCGCCCGTGCATCAGAGACAGAGAGACCTCCTAAGAGAGAGAGAGAGAGAGAGCAAGTGAAGATGGAGATCCCCGCGCCGCTCATGTCCGGCACGATCACGTACTTTGTGCTCACGCTGCTGGCGGTCTTCGCGGGCATCGGCATGGGCGTCACCGGCAAGATGGACAAGGAGAACGCCTCGTACGTCTCTCTATAGCGTGGATTTGTGTGTGCGTATGTGTGTACTAACGACCCCTGCTGCTGGTGTGTGTGCGTGTAGAATATTTACGCTCCTGTCGTTCATGACGGGTATCTGCCTGTGGCTCTTCTGGGCCTGTTGCTGGATGCACCAGTGGCACATCCTCGTGGTGCCGACCTATCTGAGCGAATAGCCAACGCGCTTTGAAACGCAGAAACGCCGGGGCTCCTCGCTCGCCAGGTGACAAGCAGCTCAGCCGCCGCCGACCACAGCGAAGACAATGAGCGAGAAGATCTGGTTGAAACGTAAATGGATCAGATTGGGAGACAGGAGAAGGAGCCCCAGGCTCATAACTCGAATATAAGACACTGCATGCACGAACGATCGGGGCTTCATGGCCGACCGAACACCTGTGCATGATCAAGAGAAGGCTTCTCACGTTGAAAAATCGATTGAAAGACTCATAAAATCCGCTTGCACCTCCTAAAAATTGAACTGGTTCCCTGCTGATGCCGACTGGTTCTCCGTGCCAAACGCAAACTGCCGGGAGTCAAAATCGATCTCGGGCGCCAGGAATTCAAAGTCCTCATCGTCCTCGCCGTCAAAGTAGTCTCGAATGATGCGAGCTGCTTTCTCGTAGAGCGCTGTTTTCGCAAAACAAGAAATTACACACAGTGCGTGTCAGTCGGTCAATCGTCCACCAGATAACTCTGTAGAAGCTCACACAATACCTTCTTCCTGGTGGTACTGGAGGCTCTGCAGGAGATTGAGTCCCTCGGCCTCTTCAACGTGCAGCGTCATCTTGTTGTCGCCGTCGATCGTGCGCTCGGCCTCACCCAAACGCAAGATGTTCTCTAATGCGTCCAGACACACGTTGATCACCTGCGCGTCCTGCGAGTCCAGCAGCTTCACCAATGGAGGAATACATCCTGCGGACATTATCAAAAGACACACGTTAGCCTCGCCCCGATATCAGCCAACCAGAGCAGCACAAGCACCATACCTTCGCGGACTAAATATTTGATCTGGTCGGGGGATCCGCCCGAGGTCGCGTTCGAAATGGCCCACGCGGCTTCTTTCTTCACTTCAAACTCCACGGTCGAGAGCTGAAAGAGCAGCGGCGCAATTATGCCTGCTTCGATAACCTCTTGGATCTGGCTCGGCGTGCCGGCGGTGATGTTGGAGATCGCCCAGCACGCCTCTTTCCGGATGAGCTTCTTCGGGTGTCTGAGCAGTGGTACGAGTCGCGGGAGGATGCTGAGGTTTAGAATCGCCTGTGTCTGATGCTCGTCGCCCGTGACAATGTTGCCCACGGTGCGCAGCGCCGGTGTCTGGATTGACGTGAGGGCATGGCCAATGAGCTCCACGATTTTGCTGCACACACCGGCATCAATCACGGCCTGAATGCACTCGGAGCGGCCGTCCGAGAGGTACGACAGTGTCCAGCAGGCGTCGGTCGCGACCTCTTCGTCGGGTGAGTGAATCAAATGCGGCAAGAGCATCAGTGCGGGGCTCACGAGGTTGAAGTCTGGCTTGGGCTTGCCGCGGCAGAAATTGGAGAGCGCCCAGGTCGCGTTGCGCAGGATACTCATCTTGCCCGAGCTCCGTCGCAGCACGGCCAGCAGCGGCATCATTGCGCCTGAGTTCAGCACCAAGTCGCGACACTGCGGCGAGTCGCCCGAGATGTTGCCGAGCGCCCACACGGCCTGCTCGCACACGTCTTCATTCGAAGAGAGCAGCAGTTCGCAGAGCACGGGCACAGCGCCGCACGAGATCACCACCTCCGTGTTGTCCGACGTGCCTGACGCGATGTTTGTGAGCGTCCAGGCAGACTCGAATTGGAGCTCGGGCTTGTCGTGCATGCGCAAAAAGTTCACGAGCAGCGGCACGACGCCCAGGTTGATCACTTCCTGGATCGGCGGATTGTTTTCTATCGTGTGTAAACATATAGATACGATGTTACTGAGGTGTACATGGTAGTTAACAAACATAGAAAGAGCTGCTTGATGCCACGTACCAAGTGAGAGCAGGCGACGCAGCTTGGCGACCGCCGTGGTCTGCTCCATCGGGTCCAGCGACTGGATCATCGCGGCGATTTTCGGCAGGTCCTGGATCTAAAAACCCATAGCAAAACGCAATAGCACCATACCAGCACGTGGGTTAGCACCGGTCAATACGTAGTAAATCTCTATGTAATGGCCTGTGCACATACACCGACGCCGCTCGGCGGCACGCCCGAGAACTTGTCCACAACGACATTTCCGCCTTCGTCGTCGGTCGCATCGAGCTCCGCCTGTTGAAGACAAGTCGCATAGGGTACAGCCATCAGGTATGTGAGTCACTGTGTTGAGATAAGCACTCACATACCGGAGTGAGCGAGAAGACGCAAGAGCAAGTGAAAATGGTACCATGGTGTCCATGATGCGCCGCCGCTGGTTGAGCCGGTCCTCCTTGATGGTCTTGCGGATTTGCACGGTCGTGCCCTCGCGGCGGCGGCGCGTCACGTCTGCGTCGATGCCTTTCTTGAAGCTGCGCTGGCGCTCGCTGATGCGCGCGGAGGACGCCGACGTACTCATCACTTCTCTCCAACTGCTAATGCTATTTGGCAACGTTCTCTTTTGAAAATGGTGGGCACTTTGGCTTTTGGTTTTGCTAAATCAATTCCAGTTTACACTTCTGGTTTGTATACAGTAAGTGACCGCGATAAAAATGCATTACTGTGAAGGCTGTCATTTTGATGAGTGAATTTCCCTAATTTGATGATAGTACTGTGAAACATCTTACAATTGATGACATTGAGATGGCTACATTTTGGCTGGATAGCAACACGCCATATGGACAGAATGGTTGGTATGCCTACGAGTCTGTGTTGAGGCAGAGCGCGACGCCCTGCAGCACCCAGTGGCTCGCGTGCTCGTGGGAGAAGAGGTCGGCTTCGAAGACGAGGCCGACGCCCATGGCGTTGCGGCGCGACTGCGTCACGTACACGGGCGTGCGGAACGTGTTCTGCAGCTTGAGTCTGTTGGCTTCAATGGGGATCACCTGCAGGATCGGCAGTTCTTCGATGAGCTTCTTCGGGTGCTGGGCCGCCAGACAGCTCTTGGCGAGGTCCCAGGACGCGCCCTCGAGGTACAGCCCACTGACATAGCAGCCCATCTCAAGCCGTTCATCGATCTGGCTCGCGTCTGTGAACGTTGTGACCGTGGTGTATAGCGTGGACTTGTCGAGCGGCCAGTTCTTGGCCCGGCACGTGGCCTGCACCATGGCCGTGAGGTACGACTCGGGGATGCCCAGGCCCGAGAGCCACATCACCTTGGGGTCGCCGTACTCGATCCAGGTCGTGTACTGTGCATAACGCAGCATAAAGTGTTCCATCCAGCTGCCCAGCGGCTTCTCGGTCTTGGGACAGAGCGAGCGCCACATGTTGGGCAGGAACCCGTCGTAGAGCGCGTTGCCCACGGCGTCGAGCTCATCGCTCATGCCGATCTCGCCGATCAGCGCTTTCTGGAGATCGCTCAGCGACGCTGTCATCTTGGCCGTGAGCATGTTCCAGCGGTCGAGCTCCTGGAGCAGCACGACCTGCGTGGGCGTGGGCGTCCCGCCGAGCCGCTTGCGGATCAGATCCACGTCCATCTGTTCCGGCACTTTGGACTGAATGTCACTGGCGACGTTCCCAATGTACTCTTCTCGTGAAATCCCGGCCCCAGACTGCGCCGATCGAGGCTGGAGACTGATCAGGTCGCGCCAAACCGACTTGGACATATTGGTGTAGTACCCAATCTCGGCATTTGGATGGAGCCCAAAGACTGCCGGACTGTTGGTGAGCGGTAGCGTCTCCACCATCTGTAGGTATACGTCCAGGTCACCATTAGCCGCGGGCACGCAGTAGTCAAAGCCCGACTGACTGAAGAAGAAGATCTGGCAGTCGTCGAAGAGGAAGTCGCCCATGTACTCGGAGAGGTACGTCGTGAGGATGCGGCGGTCATAGTCGTCGCTCACGCGGCCACCGTACATGGCGTCGCCGATCAAGTACTTGAGCGAGCCCCAGGGCAGCTGCTCGTCGCCATCCACGTACGCCTTGTACAGGTACAAACTCAGCAGCTTGCGTGAGATATTGAAGTCCGACTCGTTAAAGTCATAGCTCACATTCCAGCCGATCTTGCCGTACTTGCGGCGCTCGAGCACGACAGCATGGAGGAAGCAGAGCACGTATACCACGCTGCGGAAGGCGTCGTGTGGGCATTCTTCAAGCATCGATTGGTCCAGCTTCGAGTACAGACTGCGCATGTTCTGTTTGAGACCGTCAGGCGGCTCGGTCACGACCTTGAGCGATCGCTGCAGAATACCCAGTGGGAACCGGTCGGTGGGTTCAGTCGTGAGCCACAGTCGAAAGTCTTTATGTGGCTTGTGCATAGCCAGCAGCATCTTCTCGAGCGTACGCAGCCAACTGGCAAGCAAGTGGCAGTTCTGTAGCAAGACCCAGTGGCCACGCGTGTACCCGGCCTCAAGCATCTGCTCGGCGAGTGGGCCCTGGCCCTGACCCAAGGCCAGGAACTTGAATCTGTGGCCCGAGAAGCCCAGCTCTTCGCCTAGTGTCTGGATATCGCTCTGCGGGTCAGCTCCTGGGCTCAGGATGCACACGATGGGGGACGTGGCCGCGCTCTGGTTATAGATGCGTGCGTAGTCTAATACTGGCGGCTGGACGTATTTCCCGCTCATGACGCTGATCACAAAAAGCTTCATGGCGTTGTAGACGCGGTCCTGGCGGAAACATCGAAACACCAGCAGTTTTTGCAAACTTGAGAGCTTGTCCGAGTACCCGCAGGGCAGGGCGCTCGCCTCGGGTGCCTCGAGGTCGTACCAGCGCTTCCACTCGGTCATGTTGCCCGTGAAGTCCGGCAACAACGTATCAAAGCTCTCGTTGAGCTTGCTCAAGCACAGCAGATCCTTCCAGCCGGCCATGGACATCCACGTAAGTGCCTCGGGCTTATGCTGCGAGGCCGCGTCAAGCGACGTGTCTCCCTTTAGGAAGAAATCGAGCTCGACGCGGTTCAGCTCGCCCGCGGCCGTCATGATCATGCACGTCATCTGGAAAGAGAACATAAGCTTGTGGCGCTCAAAGATACCTGTACATGTATAGTCGTACATCATCTCAGTGATCGACTGAATCATGAACCGCAGTCGTTTCTCGAGCACGACGTCCCGCTTGGCGTTGTCGAGCGAGTTGTGGAATACGTTGAGGAAACTCGCGAGGGAGATCTCGTACATCTTCATGATCGTCGAGAGTGCCGACATGGCAAAGTACATGATCGACCCTCTCACCGCCACAGGCGTGTACACGGCTCTAGCTTTCGTGATCTCGTCTTTCGTGAAGCTCGAGAGCTCGAGCTTCGTACCGATCTCGGTCGCCTTGTTCTTCGTCTCGTCTAGAGTTGCAATGAGCTCTTCGTTATCCAGGATATTGCCTGTGCTATTTGAGAGCTCACGCAGCAAGGTGTCTTCAAGCTCGACGATCATCTGCGTATTCTCCGACATCTCCGTAACTAGATCGCGGTACTGCTCCTCCAGATCGGGCCGCTCGTGGCCCACAACAACATTGAGCAGCTGGTTCGCCAAACCGCCCTGGGTCACGCTGTAGTTGACGATCATCGTCTTGCCCATGACTTCGGGCGAGTAGTGCGGGTTAGCGAGCTTGGACGTGAAGTACAGGCGGAAGTTTGGGTCCCACTCGACGTTCTTGTCTCCCAACTTGATGAGCCGCTGCGAGCCCTCCATGAACGTGCTCTTTTCTAGAACCGGGTCCAGGATCGGGTCAAGCTCTTCGTCGACACTCTCGAATAGAAACGGGTTCCCAAACTGGATCGCGAGCTCGAGGTGCTTCATGAAGTCCGCGTCGCCGAGCGTCTTGATCGTCAAGTTGTTCTTCTCCTCTTTCTTCTTGATCCAGTTCACGGCCTGCTGCTGCGGGTCGATACACAATGGGAACCGGCTAGCCTTGGTCGTCAAGATTCCGTTCTGCACCGAGTGTTCGTCAGCTGGGAGGCCCTCAGAGACCCATTTCTGCATCGTCGAGTCGTTTGTGAGCGAGCTCTCGAGTCTGAACGGGTCCGTCACGGGTAGTTGCCGGCTCGCAATGTCGCTGTAGAAGTCCTGGTAGATGAGCTGCGTGCGATAGTCAAAGCTGAATGCGCCCGCGTAGCTCAAGAAACTCGCTGTCAGTAAGCAGTCGCCGATGAGTCGCTCGCCCTGGAGGTTTAAATTGTCGACATCTTTCGTCCACCGCCCCTTCTCACTCGCCAGACCTGCCAGCAGCTTACTAGCGGCAGCCAAGCGCTTCTGCATCTGATCAGCCTGTGTCTTGAGGCCCTGTAACTCCGAGTTGGCCTCTTGAAACTGCTTAGAAAGCGTGTCAAGCTCAGTCTTGAGCCTGTGCAGTGTTTCCGTGAGGTCCGCGAGCTCTTGCTCCTTGACAGCTTGCTCCTTCTCCATGGCCTTGACCTTTTGTTTGAGCGGCTCTACATTCTTGGCCACGTCGTAGTACTTGACGATCGCTACGAGCCAGATCAAAAGCCCGGCGCCCGCCTTTGAGATGGATTTCATGTTCTCGACATTCAGATCCGGGTTCTTGAAGAACGTTTTGATCTTGGTGATCATCTTGGACGAGATCTTGTCTTTCTCGTACTCCTTCAGCAAGCCCAGCAAGTTTGGATTGCTCAGCATCACCTTGGCGCCCTTCCAGTCGAGCTCGAGCTCCTGGCCCGTGGGCTTGAGAATTAGCACGCACATACACACGGACATAACGAGCGGTGGTGGTGATGCGAAGGACTTGATCTCCGTTAAGTCCGCCTTGGAGAGGTCCTGAAGCGCAGAGGCCGCGGCTTCGACTGCAGGAAGCGCTTCTAAGAGGGCAATGTCAGCCTCTTCTTTCTCCTTGGCGATGAGCACCGAGGCTTTCTCGCACGAGATCTGCGTGACGGCGGCAACTTCCTGCTGCTTTGTGGCCACACTTGACTTCTCTTCGATCGTCTTAATGAGCGCCTCGCAAGCCAGCGTCTTCTCGTCCACGATGATCTTCTTCTCACTCAGCTCGGCTTGCATCCTGTCGACAGCCTGCGAGGCCTCGTTGAGTTTCGTGAGCCCGCCTTTTAGACGCGAGATACCCGCACTCACCTTCTGGTTGTTCTCCTTGAGCTGCAGCCTGTAGTTTGATATCAAATCCAGGTAGTTCTTGGGTGTGACGTAGTAGAACCGGCGAAGTTCCTCAGCAAACTGGTGGGCGACCGTGACGACCTTCAAGTGTGCATGCACCAAATGGTTGGTCACCTGAGCTCGGAAATCTTCACGGATGGTCTCTTCAGCCAAGAAGTACTGAGCGACGTTGCGCAAAGCGTCTTCAGGCCATGGGAAGAACCAATCGATGACCGTAGCAGAGACGAGTCCCGGGAAATTACGGCACCGAGTGCGCAAAGTCGAGCCTGAGGGGGACATGGCAAGAATTACGTGCAAATTCTGACGGCACCGGTTGATGTAAAACTTCCAGCAGTTCTCGCTCGTCTCGACGAGTCCAGCGGCCTTGACCTCATCGCGTACCATGGACGACAACCCGTCCTTTTCATCTTGCTCAAAAAGTGCAGGGACCATTCCGGTCGTGAGCATGTTGTTGATGAACTCGAGAAAGCCTTCTTCGACCGCGTGGGCGTCTGTAAAGAGGAACACAACCTTGTTCTTGCCCAGCTTGCGGTACAGATCTTTGAGGTTATCGCGAAATTCGTTCTCGCCGTAGCCGCGCGTGAGGAAGATCTCAAAGAGGTCAAAGCCAGCTGTAAAGGCTGCGAGCCTCGACAGACTCTGTTTGCCACTGCCGCCGACACCAATCAAGAGAGCGTGGCCCAATGGGTTTCTGATGATTCGAAGGATGCGAGACAAGTGCTCGAGCGCCATCTCAAAGAGCACGAGCGCCATGGGCTTGTTGTCTAGGTTGTACGTCTCCAAAGCCTCGTCAAAGATCCCGCGGATGCGTTTGTACGAGTCCATGTCCTGGTACAGCCTCGCGTCTTCCGTGGCCTGGCCCGTGATGCGGCCGATGCACTCGGCATAGTCGCCAAATATGATTGGGTCCACCAGCGCCACGTCAGCCTCGCCGGCAAAGCTCTCCTTGATAATAGCGCTGATAGCCCCATCACATACCATGTTATCCGCCTCGCTCGTGAGTCGATCACAGAAAATCCGCTTGATCTCGTTGCGCCACAGTCGTACAACACCCGTAGCCTTATCGAATTTGTCGGGTGTGGCCATACAGATGCCCTCACATACCCTTCCCAGGTCGCGCAGATTGAAAATGTAATGAAACTTAGACGGCGTTGGCGGGAGCTTCTCGACTACAAATTCAAAGAATCGCAGCAAGGTTTCAGTCATCTTGAGCCCCTTGTCCTTGACGTCCACGTTGAAATCTCTCAGATACGTCGTGACGATCGAGCCGTAGATCTGTTTCAGAACCTCCTTTGTCGGTGGCGTCAGGTTGTAGACATTGAACTGGGCAACAAAGCGCGGGTCGACCTGGTTCCTTCCACCTCCAGGCGGGCCCATGGCCCCAATGAACAGTAAATCTTTGAGAATTCTCAGATCGAGTTCCTTGCCGCGGTCATAGATACTCCCACGACTCATGACAAAGTGCAAGAGGGCGATAGGCTGCTGGGTGCCGTACAAATCGACCTTGGGCATGTTAAGGTCGTCGATGAAGATGATGAGTTTCTTGCCGGCCGGCGGGCCGTAGATCTTGCCCGAGCGCTTGTCCACGTTCGCCTGGAGGTTCGTCTGTACATCCAACGAACTCGTTCGGCTCGAAAAATTGAGGTTCAAAGTCGAGCACGTCTGCTGGTCTAGTTCCTTGAGGTAGCTCTGGATGGTCACGGTCTTGGCCGTGCCGCTTTCGCCGACAAACAAGATCGGCTTCTCAGTCTTCATGCAGCTCGAGAGGATGAAGCTGTAGAGCACCGAGTCCGTCGTGGGCACGAACACGTGCGAGAAATTAAACGGCGCTGGCTCGACGTAGGGCCCCACGCGGGTTTCCCAGGGCTGCCACTTGTGCGTCTCGACATTGTAGAAATTCTGGTACAGGCTCGTCGTCGTGGGCAGCGAGCACTCGGCAATCTTCTTGATAAATTCATCAAATCTGGGCCGACTACTGCCCAGCAAGGCTGCGCCTAGCGACCAGACCATGCTGAACACAAAGAGCCCTTCGATGTCACTCCGGTCGCTCGTCGGATCCAATAAAGCAGGCTCGGCTGGGAGAAACGAGTCGAGCGCATTAGCGAGCTGCTTGCAGAGCTCCATTTTGCTGATCGGGATCACCTGCTGGCACTTTGCTACGATCTCGTCCTTGCTCAGCACACCCTCCAAGATGAAGTCGATGCTCTTGGGTACGTACTTATCAAATAGGTCCAGCAACAACGCTCGTTCCAGTGGCGGCGGAGCGGCCAGGCCAGTCTCCACCCCAGCCGACGCAGTCCCTGCCGAGATGAGCGGGTACTTCTTCTTGAGCCAGCGCTCATAGTAGGGTCGATATCCAAGGTTCTTGGGGTCGACCCAGACCATGCCACATCGGCTGATGGTTGCTGGGGATGCATACTGAAGATCAAAGGTCTCGCAGATCATGGAGCAGTGGCTCTGCAACCGAATACGCTCGCCGTTCGGCAATGTCAGCAACTTGTTGTCATCCATGACGCTGTTCATGTTCTCGACCCAAACAGCGTCTACGTCGCCATCATATACAAGCCAGCGCTTCTCGTTCTCTCGGCCTTGTGGAAGCGGCTGGTTAAGTTCTCTGAATAACTTCGACAAAACCCCGTCAGTCCAGTCTCGTGTGACCGGGTCCATGGTTCCATAGAGCTCGGCGATGGGTTGGGCCTTGGGGTTGAGCACAAAGATCTTGACAATTTCGTCGAGTGCGGCCTTGGACGCAGCCGCTAGTGTGTTAAGTACCAGCGTCTTGCCGCCGCCGGTTGGCCCAACGATCATCGTCGTGTGGCGCACGAGCATGGTCTCGTACATCTGGATGATCTTGTCCACCTGCTCGCCATATACCTTGGTGTCCATCGTGATGTACTCACCGGCGTCCAGCTCCTTCTCGATAGCGTCGTTCAACGCCGCGTAGCCCACTCGTGGGCAATCGAGACCCGGGAACAGGTCGTTAATGAGCCCGTGAAACAACGGAACGTCTTCGAAGACAAACTTGGGCATGTTGCTGTCTCTTAATGCACGCATGAGCACGAGGTCTTCACTCATTTCACTGTACTCGCGCTTGAGAGAGCCGGCCATAACAAGCACACTCTTGAGCGCCCGTAGTCCAAAGTCGTAGTGGTACTGTTTACTGAGCTGCTCGCGCGAGAGCTTGTAGAGCACAGTCATCTTCTTGGCGAGCGCCACAGCGTTCTCAAAGCCTTCCGAGAAGAGCATGATCTGGCAGATCTGCAGCAAATCCGGCACGATCATCGTCACGGGTCGAAATAGAGCCTTGAGGTTGTCCGGTAGCTCTGTTCTGCCGGCATAACCTGGGTTCATTGTGATAAAGAAGCCGCAGGTCGCGAAGCCTGCCGTCCGGTGGATTGCGATCTCTGTACCAAAGCCAATATCGCACGTGGGCTTATCGTAGTTGAGCGCATTCTGGATCGCGCGCAGTTGGGCTGAGACCACGGACAACACTTCGATGTTAATCCGGTTAAACTCATCAAAGCATCCCCAGGCGCCGACCTGCACCAATCCTGAGAAGATGCTGCCCATGGCCTTGTAGTCGAGTCCCTCGCCGCAGTTGATAACGTAGCACGGGAGTGCCAGGCTCTTGGCCAGGTCCTTGACCGTCTATACAACATACAGCGTGTTAGTATATAAAAGAACAAAAATACACAACCTCGATGATAAGAGCGTGGGTGTTTACCTCAGTCTTGCCTGTACCAGCTGGACCGGCCGGCGAGCCTCCGAGCTTGAATGTCAGAGCCTGAGTGAGCGTCATGTAGCACCGATCGGTCAAGGGTGTGATGACCAGCCGGCCATTCAGTCCCATGTACTCGTAGCCGTAGCGAAACGTGCCTGTACACTGGCTGATCACGACGTCATCCACGTCTTTCTTCCAGTAAAAGCGCAGCTGAGACTCCCACGCAAACTCCTTCTCGTGCAAGATACTGTCGCGTACGAACGCGTCGACAATGTCGCGTGCATGAACGTCAATAATCAACAGCGTGTTGACTTTCTTCCGCGTGAGCTTGTCAAGTGGCTCGCGCACGCGACGCACGAGCTCGTTGAGTTGTGTGGTCAACTTCACCTCGAGCTCCTTCATCGCATACTTGTTGCCACCTTTCACACGTCGAAAGACGTCCTCGACTTCC
Source organism: Globisporangium paddicum (assembly GCA_023334015.1). Lineage (NCBI taxonomy): Eukaryota > Oomycota > Peronosporomycetes > Pythiales > Pythiaceae > Globisporangium > Globisporangium paddicum. The sequence goes on from JAASFV010000021.1 coordinate 23,815, forward strand.
CAGGTCCACCAGATCTGCGACCCCACGAGGCCGACCATGCCCATGACTTCCTCGAGCCATTGCGGGCGGGCCTGGCGCGCGTACTGAAACACGCCTTCCTTGGCGATCCGCTGCAATGTGGCTCGCATTTCATCCTCGACCCCTGTCATCCAGGTCTCCACCGGCCCTTCGACCGTTGAAAAGGTCCGAAATGTGAACCCTTCGCCCTCAGAACTCTCCATGGCGCTCACGTTCTTGTTGTTTCGCACGAAGGTGAGCAGCTTGACATTGTCAAAGAGCTTGAGCATGTGAACTTGGATGGACGTCGGGTCAGACGAGCCCAGCACACTGAGCAACTCATCGTCCGAGATGAAGAAGAACCGTGGGAACGAGTTGCGCTTCGTGTCCAAATAGTCACTGAGCGACTTTTGACACTTGTCTAGCCGCTCCGAAAGACTTTGGAGGGTCTCAACACGGTTCTCAGCCGTGCAGGCGTCCACAGCGTTCGCATTCTTGTAAGTCGCGGCCATGATAGCCTTCCAGGCCTTGTCGATCGCGTCAAACTTCTTGGCCTCCTCAGGCAACTGCTGCCGGATATCTTCAGCGCCGACAAAGATGCTCTCGAGGTACATCCACTTGCGCTGCACGACAAACCATATGTCCAGGCATTCGTTCACGACGCTGAGCTTCTTCTCCCACTTGCGCACGCGCTCAGCAAAGCTCGAGATGAAGCGCGAGCCCGACATGGTCTGCAGGTTCAGCATGTGGTCTTCCAGGGTGATTTTGAGCTCGTCGGCGGCTCGGAGCACCCAGCCACGGTCCGTCCCGTTCTTCTTGTACTTGACGAGCTCGAGTACGGCTTTTGCCCACGAGTCCTCGATCTTGAGGATCTCCTGTTCGATTTTCATCTCCTGCATGGCTGCGTTCACGATTTCACCAATCTCGTTTGAAAAACGGTGCAGCTTCATGGCAAAGAGGTTGCCCAGTGTGAAGGTCTTCAGATTCATCTCAAAACGCACTTTCGTGACCGCCATGAGCTCATCCCAGTGTCGGGGCTTCATCGCGTCATTCTTGAGACTCTGGATCAATGGAATCGCATCCTTGAACGCCACAATCTGCTTCTCAACCTCCATGAATGTCGACATGGCCTTGAGTTCTTTCGGGAACTTGCGGCACTTTTTCTCGAGCTCATCGATGCCTTTGTTCATCGCCGGGACGTCCAATTCGACCCAGAGCATGCCGCCAAGGTTGCTGATGAACTCTTTTTCTTCCGTATACAGTGAGTAGATCTGATTCTGTTTCTCTAGGGCCTCTTGGAGTTCTTGGAGCTCTGAGTACGACGTGATAGGGAGCGCAAAAAGGTTCTCAGCGTTTGCCAGCTGCTGTCGCTTCAGTTTAAACATCACCAGGCGTTTTTGGAAGTCTGAAAGTAGCTCAAGCCCTGCGTCCAGGTCCGAAGCGCTCGTAGCGGGGCCGCCATCGTAGTACTCCTTCTTCATCTGCTTACACTCACCTGCAAACGAGACCGCGTCCTGCTTGGTCACGCCGCGGAACTGGTCCTTCACCCTGACGAGTCTCAAATCCTTCGTCTTTGACGACACAAAGAGCTCTCGCCAACGCTTCTCAAGCGCGAACGCGCGCTCGGCCTCAAGCAGCTCAATGGGGATCCCATAGGTCTGTAAAGTGCGATATCTCTCTATAATGTCGACGTACTCGAGTTCAACCTCCATGCTCATGTCGCCAATGCTTGCGACGACGTTGAGCACTTTCTTGAGTGACTCCAGGTCCTCGGGGGACGCCTCAAGCTCATTCTCCAATTGGTCCATGGACGTCGTGATCGCCAACAGCTTCTTGTTGGACAAGTCGTACAGGATCTTGCCGTAGTCGTCCTTCCACATCTCGGCCTGCTTGGCGATCGCTATCGCCACGGGCAAGCAGTTGATCTGCAAAAAGTCCGTGTCCTTCTCAGTCGGCTGGTTACGCACAGACTCGGCCAGGCGCGTATACTGCGCCATGCGTGTGTCGAAGTATACGCACGGAGGCTTCTTATCCGCAAGCTTCTCTAATGCGCTACGGCGCTTAGTGTTCCAGAGATTGTAGACCGTGTCGTACCTTCGCCAGCTGTCCAAGTACCTGTTGACAATGTTGAAGACCTTGTGGATCTCCTGGTTGAGTGAGAGCGTCATCTTGATCACGTATGGGTTCTGCGAGATATCGGAGTAAAATGTAAACGTGATGGGCTCCTCGTCCTCGCTTACGATCAATGGCTCGGTCTCTCGGCACGTGCCATGCATCCACCGGATGAAAGCCTTGGCGCTCTCGACAATGTGCTTCACGGATTTGCTCAGGTACTTGTACATGTCTGAGAGTGACGGCGTGACGACAATGTCCTTGCCGTTCATCGTGGCTTTGACCTTGCAGAGAGGCGGGCGCTTGAGCTTGCTGGCCTCTTCCAGTCGGCCGCGCATGATCCCACCGCCGCCACTAAGACCACCGCTGCCGAGTCCACTGCCCGTTGACATGCCCATGTTCATACTGCTGCCACTGGCACTGCTCAAGTCTTTTGTGTGGACATTCAAAAGCGCCTGGAAGGTCGTCATGGATGAGATGATCATCTTGGTGATCGCGTTGAATATACGCCGCTCCCAGTACATATAATACGTGGCCATTTTCGCGCTCGTGCCTGTGTTCACGCCCGCGACGATCTCCTCGACCTTGATGAGCAGCGGTCCGATCGACCGGTAGCTCTGCACGAGCTCCTCGATACGCTGCATCCTATTGCGCTCCACGAGTTCGTAGAACTCGCCTACTTCAGTCACGACGCCCTCCTCAAAGTCGTCAATCTTGATTAACAGCGTGCTTTCAATGCCCAGCACGATCTCCTCGACCATTTTGCTGCTTTTGTGGATCTGACCGACGAGGTTCGCAAACTGATTCAGAGACTTGTTGCAGTTCTCAATAAAGCTCATGACCCGCTGCGAGTTCCAGTTGAGCGGCGAGAAGCCCACGCGCAGAACGTCTTCAAGGTCTTTCAGCTGGGTTTTTAGCAAATGGGTCTCTACAGGCGTGAGCTCAGCGAGCAGCGTGTCGTACTGTCGCAGCATGAGCGTTAGCTCTTGGACGTACTGGTGGTACTTGTCTTCCTGCAGTGTCACATTTAGAGCTTCTTCGGGGATCTCAAAGCCCAGTCGATCCAGGAACTTGGCCTCTTTGATGATCAGTGTGAGCTCGGGTGCAAAGTTAGAATAATACGGTGGCGGTGGGAGCTTGTATGTCATCACGCCAGTCTCGGATTTGCCGGCCTCGATGAGCTTGGGGCCCAAAATCGACTGTTTGAGGCACTCGTTTGTAAGTGCGGGTACCTTGTCGCGCCATTCCTTGTGCAGCTGCTTGATGTACACGTCCACGGCCCTGGCAAAGACCAGGTACTTTTCCTTGACCTCCTCACCTAAAGGGCTCTTGAGCAGGTCGTTCATGGCTCGGAACCGTAGAATCGGCTTTTTGGCGCGCAAGTACAAAGCTCGAGCCCAGCTGATGGCACCGGCTACGGGTGGGTGGTTGCGGAACACTGGTGGCCGAGTCTTGTGCTTCTGGAACTGTTCGTCGAGTTTCTCGAGTTCTTTCGTGTACTGCATGAGGATGTCCTTGTACTTCTCCATCATTTGCTTGTTGATCGACTCGCGCGACTGAATATTCTGGAAATTCTGCAGCAGATCGAAAGCTCCTTCAGCAGATCGGAGTTTCTGGAAAGACGTATCGATGAACTTGCGCGTCATGTTCTCGATCTCGCTCACCTTGTCGCGAAACTGGACCATCACGCTCTCCCAGCTCGTCTTGTAGCCACGGTCAAAAATCTTGAATGGAACGCTCTCGAATGGCGCAATAAGTGAGTCTACACGCGCAATAACGTCGTCGATGCCCTGCGAATCGCCCGTGACAGATTTGAGCTCGGGGCCCAGGAATTTGTTGAACTGGTCGAGCACTGTGGCGACCTCTTGAAGGTTCTCGCAGATCTTAGCCATGTAGTTGGTCTGTTCAAAGAGCCGCTTGCGGTCAAATTCCCAGCGGTGGTCCGTGCCGCTGGCCTCGATGCGCTCGCGCACCTTCATGTACGTTGAGTGCCAGAGCTCAAGCACCATCTTGGCCTCCTCTATAGCGTGGAGTGCGCTCTCAGGGCTTTTACGTAGGATCGAGTGGATGTTAATTTCGAGAGCGACCTTGTCGGCAATCTCCGATGCGATACGCTCCATGAGCGGTACCATGCGCTCGTCCGTGTTGTAATGGCGCGAAATGATCCATACCATACGGATGGCGTTCATCATGGACGGCAGAGTGTCGGCAATCGTTGTGAACGAGCCGCTCGCAATGTTCTTGAAGTGGCGCTCGAGCGTCGTAAGGAACTTGACGTTGTCCTTGGCCTCGATGTAGAGCTTGCTGAGCTCCGAGAAGTGGTACTTGAACGTGAGCAGCATACTTGCTTCGACGAGCTCCAAGAGCTTAAGCATCTTTTGCACGCTCGCCATGTTGATCTGCTCGTAGATTGTGCTCAGCGTTGCGTTGCGCTCACGCCAAAACTCAATTTCGGCGAGCGGGCCTTTCCGTTTTGGGGTCTTGCGGGTCTCCTGGTCCACGACGCTTGCGACGCTCTTGGACCATTCTTCTAGAGCCTGTTCGAGTGTATTGATGAGCTCGTAGTCGTCCAAGTGGGACTCAGGTTTCGTGAGCACGACGTCGGGGATGTTGAGGTGGATATCACCTTGGATCTGCTGAATCGCGTTCGTGATCTGCGACGAGAATTTTACCAAATTGCTCTTGAACTCATTTCGTACGGCGTCGATGACCTTGAGCGCCTGGTGAAGAGCGACAGTGCCACCAGACGTCCCATTATTACTCCCATTGTGGCCACCATTTGCATCATCAGTGCCCTCGGGTCCGCCATTAAGGCCATGAGCGTTGTTGTTGTTGTCATGCGAGAGCTGTGGGTCCAAAAGCGGCATGAACACGTGGCAGATGATACCCTCCAAATTGGACAGTAGGTCTCCTGTTGAGCAGCCGATCTCGATGTTGGCGTGGTGGATCTTCTCGTGAAGTGCATCGCTCGCACTGAACTGGATCGTAATGGGGCCTGCAGCCACTTTGATGAGAAACACGCTCGTCGCGTCCACGGACGCAGCTGGGAGGATGTTAAGGAAAACATTGCAGACTTGTTTGATATCGACGCGCGTGCGTTTCGTGATCTTCTTGACTTTCTCAACTGTTGGTGGTGGCGCGACGGCCTCGAGGAAGAGCTGCTCGTCTGTTAGTTCAGCTGCTGCGGATGATGTAGCAATGCCATCCGCCGCTAGCTCTGCTGTAACAGCGGCTGCTGAGTCTACATAACATTTAGATTTTTATCATACAAGAATACATACATTGTGATATTTGACTGGTGGCTCAGTAGAATGGACGGTTGCTTTACCTGGAAGCGTCTCTTTGCGCTCGACCTCAACTTCTTCCTCCACATCCTCTATCATAAATCAAGACAAACGTACCATCAGCTTACACTCATCCCCATATCGAGATGGAAGCGCATGATTAAGTACCTTCGATCTCGTACTCTTCATGCGAGAGGTAGAAAAACAGAATGCTCCCGGCCTCCGTGTCTGGCTGGAAGAAGCTCTTGAGGATCTCTCCGGGCGCGGCGCCGACGTTGAGCGTCTGCCAGAGCATACAGTGTAGAGACAATATGTGTCCGTGCCATTCGTACAACACGCCAACCAGAGTCAATCGGAAATGAAAGCAGCGTAAGCGCACCTCTGCCTGGTTGCCGCGGAAGCTTTCGCGCCGCGGCTTGGCCGTCAGGATCGCGTCGAACACGTCGCGGTCGACGTCGAGCGCGCGCGTCACGAGCCGCCGCAGCCACTTGAGACTCGCCTCGTCCATGGCGTAACTCACGCGTATTCATGCACAGCACGCTCGCTACTGTCTGCCTGTGCCTCGTTGCCTGTGCACATGAAGCGCTAATGTCGAAATGCGCGCATCAGTGTGAAAAGGCGCGACGGTTCAACATTGAAAGGTACACTGTACCACTTTCGAATCTCCGAAAAAAATGCAACCACGTAAAACTGAAAAAATAATGTGACCCACGTAAATTTGGCGAAACACGGGACCAAAACTGAATCAGGAATTCGGGACCAACTGAATCTCTGGAAAATAATGTGACCCACGTAAATCGGTGGACACCACACACTTGTCCAGCGCATGGAGCCCAATGCAGATCCGAGCCAACGCCTTACTGGTCCGCTGTGCGACGGAAAGCAGCAGCAACACTTGCACGGAGACAGACACGAGCAGCATTCGCATTGACTTTATCAACGTTATCCGCAATGCATGCACTCGCCTCTTGTTTCTTTCTGTGTGCAATATACCAAATCAATCATCATCTTCATCTACGCATTGCGTGTGCATGTCGCGTCACGCCAGCATGCGCTTCCCCGCTTAGTCGCGGTTGTTGATGATACTGGCCAGCTTGTTCTCGAGGAGCATGTGGTTTTCGGATGGGAGCGCGAGGCAGGCGCGGAAGATATTAATAATCGCCTCGCGCTGCGCGAAGAGCGCGTTCACGACCGGCGTGCCGCGTGGCACGAGCGGCGCCTTGAGCATGTAGCTCAGGAGCGAGAGCACCGAGTGGAGGCGCTCGAACTCGTCCGCGCCGTCCTTCTTGAGTTGGATGCGCTCCGCGAGCTCGGCGATGATCACCAGGTCGAGGATGAGTGGCGTAGCGAGCAGCGAGTCCTCGCACGTGTTGTGCATCGAGATGGTGTTGGTGCCGTTCATGAAGATCTTGGACGTGTACTCGTCGAGCGCGCGCTTGCTGTCGCCCACGAATGGCACGTACTTAATCACGACGACGTGGTCTGGGTGCTCACCCTCGTTGTAGAGCATGCGGTTGGACGCGACCATGTCGTCAACGACGTTCGACTTGGAGATCTCCTTGGAGCGGAACTGCTGCGGGGCCGACAGGTTCTTGCCGTCGTTGTTGCCCAGGTGGTTGTAGCTCACGATCGAAACGGGCTTGATACCGGCCGAGACGAGGAAGTCCACAAGCACCGATTTGATCTTGGTCTGGCCCGACTTGAAGTCGTCGCCACCAACAAACACCTTCTTCTCCTCGGCAAGGTCGAGCACGCCCGGCACAAACGTGTTCTGCGGGCTGCCGTTGATGTACGTGCAGCCTTCGAGGATGGACGCTACCGCGAAGATCGTGGACGGCGACACCTCAGCCTCATCGGCCTTGATCGACTCGAGCAAGTTGGCCGACGTGTCGTTCACGCCCTCGACGATGTCCGAGAAGCGCTCCGTGTTGGCCGACCAGAGCACGATGACCTTGTCGAGGCCGTTCGCGGCCTTGAAGTCGCGGATCTGCTTGCGAACCTGCTCGAGGTTCTCCTGCTTGGAGCCCTTGAGAAGGTTGTCAGCGCGGTCGGCCTGGTTCGCGGCGATGAAGTCCGGGTAGTAGATCGACGGCAGCGGCTGGATCTTCTCGAGGTGCGGCACAAGCTGGCGCTGGAGGTCAATGTCGAGCACCTGCGCGCGCGCCATGGCCTCGGCGAGGTTGTGCGACGAGATGTCCCAACCGCCGATCACGAGGTCGTTCGGGGAGACCATCGGGAGCAGGTTGTAGAACGGGATGTACACGCCCTCGCCGTTCGAGTTGGTGCCGAGGCGCACGGTCGACGCCTGCGTGACCGAGCCGTAGTAGTTGGGCGTCTGCACGCCTTCCTTCGTGGTCCACGTGAGCCCGAGCTTGTTCGCGAGCACCGAAGCCACGAGCGTCGAGCCGTTGTTGCCGCCGATGCCGACGATCATTGCGCCGACCTTGGGCACCTTGCGCGCGGTCTTGAACGTGTACTTCTCCTCGAGCGGCGTCGCGACGTTGCCCTCGACCTTGGTCGTCGTGTACGTGTACTGCGCGACGATCTCGTCGTCCGTGTACACGACGTTCTTGCTGTTGACCTGGATGGGGTCGCGCGTGAACTCGGCGGTGGCCATGGCTGCTGCTGTGGAGGGGGGGGGTGGGGGTGGAGAGAGAGAGAGAGGGGCGGGGACTTGGTCTCTGGAGCTCAAAAGCAAGAATGAGAAGCTCCGTTTGGCTCGCTTTGCTTTGCTTGTTCCTCGTCCTCAGGAAAGTGGGGACCCAAAACAGGGCAAAGCGCTGTTTTGGGAGAAAAAACCTCGGAAATTTGATCCTATATCATTTTTCAAAGGTTTTCTCTGAGAATGCCTGATTCTTCTGAGAATACGTTCTGATTGGCTCCGACAGTTTTTCAAACAACTTGCTTCCAGTATACTCTTTTTTTCACATGTTCAGACTTAGTCGGGGACCATTAAGTCCGAAGATGTGAAAAAATATATACTAGAAGCAAACTGTTTGAAAAAGCTGTTGGAGCCAATCAGAGAGTAGTATTTCTGATAATCTGAGTATTATCAGGTGAAATTCGGACTTTGCCGGGCATTTTTGAAAAGGTCAACCTTTTTTTCAAAAAATATCCTGCAAAGTCCGAAAACGATCGGTTTCAGATCGGTTTTAGGAGAGATCATTTGGTATAATGCGCTTGTCAACTTTGACGATTATGACCGTCCACATGTCCCACCGCCGCCACGCGAATGGCGACTGTCGACGACGCTGCCATGGTCATAGCCAAGCCGCTCACTCACTCATCGCCGAAGATGCGCTTGGAACAGTAGAGAGAGCTGCCAGCAGCCGCAGCATCTGGTCTGTTGGTTGCGGGGCACTTAAGGGTCCACAGCATTCGTATCAATGGCGATGGTGGTGGTAATGCTCTGGTCTTGGCCTCCTCAAGAGTGAGCGCCTCGTGGGATGCCAGCCAGCGGTCGTGAATGCCTTGGACGACGGAAGGCCGTGCTTGTGTGACGAAGTGCGGAGCTCTGCGTCAAAAGCGACGACGGCGTAATCAATTGATCAAGTTTGAGAGGGGGCTTGTGGTGATGCCATCTAAGGTGGTGGCGCGGCGCGCAGCCGATTTGCCAGCCAACTGAGAAGCCCTGAGAGCAAGGCATTCTGGGTGGCAATGTTCCCAAGGCACTTGTCGGTGCGTCCCATTTTCATTTTTATATCGAGTTTGGCTTTGGTGCTTGGCACAAATACAAATGTTCGAGAACACGGGAAAAGATAGAGGAAGGAAGGATTATGGTCCCACTCTTGTGTGTCTCATTTGCCCCGACCTTTGTATCCTCACACAAATAAATAAATAAACACGCATTGGCTCAGATTCGGACAACAGGAGTTGGCTCGGATTCAACTTCAGCTTTGGTTGGTAGTGACTGCACATGCATGTCCAGTCCAAGTGCTCAGTCATAGTCACGCCTTCATCCTCACAATGGGGTCATGAGCTCATGACCCAAGTCTGAGGATGAAGGCGTGATGTCGTTTTGCGTCTGCGCATTTTCCAAGATTCGCGCTGTTGTGGCTACATCGAGCACTAGTGTTAAGAACAGCTGTTGTCATTTTCATGAGCATCGTGTTCCTATCGAAGATGACATCAATTAGCTGATACAAACTTCCCATCAGTTAAATGCTGCAGACTTATCTAATCGGTCGCACATAACGGCTGACTGATACGAACCAGCAAAAGATCTTCCACATTTGCCACGTGGCTTTGGATTCGTATTTAAGACATCCACTTTTCGAACTTAAGAGAAGAGACTGCAGCCTTTTGCGTTCTGAATCTTCTTGTGTGACAGCATTTGGCATCAAGCTCAGCAAGACAAGCAAACGCCCGAGCTCCTCCTCTCTCTCTCCAACCCACAGACAAGATGGTGCGTGACGACAGCCACGAGACGCTGCTTGTTTCGCTATGTGTCTATCTATTCTGACCTCATTGCCATGTCCTCTGTTGTGTTATCCAGGCCGCCCCAGCGAAGATGCGATTGCGCTCGGAGAAGCACTTGAACAACATCACCAAGCGCGGCCTCGTGTCCAAGCCCGAGAAGGTATGGCGCTTTCCTATCATTCAACGTGTATGCATCTGTGGGTGAAGATGCTGACCGTGTCGTGTATCTGTCTGCTTTGATTTTTCAGCAAGAGAGCGGCTACGGCGTCGGCCCGATGCTCCTGGGCTTCTTCGTGTTCGTGCTCGTGGGCTCGTCGGTGATTCAGATCCTGCGCACCGCTCAGATGGGATTGTAACCAGCCGTCGATTTAAATGAGCCAGCCTCTCTCCGTACAAGGAAGCGTCGTCTGTCAGAAGCACGGTGTGAAGACGAGCCGCGCGTAAAGATTTATATATTTCGTTATCGAAGAATGCGCCTTGGCACATGCACCATCTCGTAATGGAACATGCCATTTACTTACCACGAAGTATTATTTTGACCGTAATGGATCTTCGGATCACTTTGGTCACATGCAGCACGAGGCATAGAAACAAAAGGGCAACATGCTGCTGTATTGTCATGGATATCGCTCGCTGCTGCCTCGTGCTCTCTTAAATCTCTCTCGGTTCAAATACACAGACACCACCACACATGTGCGTGTGTGTGAGTGGTTTTTTTCGCTCGTCTACAACTCCGAGTGCTGGCTCTCGCTCTCCTTGATCTTCTTGATGAAGTCGGCCTTCTCGACGCAGCCGACGCACTCGATGTTGCGCTCCGCGAGGATCTTCTTGAGCTGCTTCACGCGCATCTTGGTGTAATCTGTGTTCACATCCGTCTTGGTCGCTGCGTATTTAGCAACATATATGAATTAGTCATCAGGATGTGGAAGATGGCATGGCGAGTTAGTAGACAATGGCGTACGGTAGCGCATGGAGCAAAAGTCCGGGTTCTTCTTCTCGAGCAGCTTGCAGATCTTGAACGAGTCCTTGCCGTACGTCACCTGGCGCGCCACGTCCTTCTTCAGCGGCTCCAGGTTGTAGCACTGCCATTACACAAACACACAGTACAAGGTTAATAATTCTCTCAGCGCGATCCACGGATAAATCTTCTTAACAGATACGGTACGCACCAGCTTGTTGTCCTTGGTGCTGAGCTTCTTGGAGCAGAACTTGGTGACCGCGGCCTCCGAGATCTCCTGCTTCTTGCCGCCCTTCTTCTGCTCCACGAGCGTCGCGTACACGCCCTTGATGTCGTCCACGACCTTCACGCACACTACCAAGCACACACACACACACACACACATTTATCACATGTTTCACAGTCAGTCGTCACGTCCACGGCCTTCATCCTCGAATAACAATTATAAAAGTAGCAAGACGCACCTTCGCACTCCTTCTCATCCGCGGCGGCCTGGACGGCGGCAGGGAAGGCCGTGAGCACAAGCGCCACGAGCGCGACCAACACGACACGCTTGCAGCCCAACATCTCGTAATCTCTTCTGTCTCTTTCCAAAAAGTATCCGACCCAAAAGTGCGAAGCGGTAGGCTTTTGGTATGTTTTCCAAGCGCGCTTAATTGGAGGCACAACAGCCGATGACTCAGGGACTCTCAAAACTATTTAAGCGCGCTTAATAAATGAATCTTATAGTTTTAGAAGAAGTATAGGTTTATAGAGGTGATTTCACGTCTAATATCGTAATTGTACTCATCAATTTAAGATGCACTTTCAATTTAAGAGGTATTTGGCGAAAGCTGACATTAAGAGGTTTTTGCTTTTTTGGCATTGCCACGTGGAAAGCTGACATGGCTAAGATCGTCTGCATCGCACTCTTTAATTTTATGAATCCCATTTTCAGTCTCTGGAGCTCTTCGACCCACGAGCATATCAACACTTCCATCCGCATCAGATGATAGCCACGCCCTCTCTCTCTTGCTGCGGCTACGTCTACGAGTAGCGCGTCTGCAAATCCGAGAAGAAGCCGCTGGTCATATTTTTGAGCTTGTTGGCCTTGTTGGACACGGACGACTTGAGCTGCTGGAGCTGGTACGCCGCTTCGTCGCTCATCACTGTCCACACAAATCCACGTCAGAACTTACGACACTGGATAAGAAACCAAACGCAAAACGTACTCTCCGTGGACGGCGTGCGCTGGCGGCCGTTGCCGTAGAACGCGTCGCTCGAGATGGACTGCGAGCCCTGAAACTTGTTGAGATGGTGCTGGTCCACCTGCGCGGCCTCGCTGCCGAAAAAATTGGCCGACGAGATAGACTTGGAGTTCTTGTACTTGTCGAGCGTCTCTGAGGGCGCCGACGCGGGTGTGAACGTTGCCGGCTTCGCCGCCAACGGCGAGAACTGGTTCATCGATCGGGCGCCAGCTCGGTCACTTTAAGAAAATAGCATCACAATCACAATTTCCATATTTTCAATGAGTTTCCCACAACAATGTTGAAAAAATGTTGGAGGTGAAACAAATAAATCGCACGACGTACTCTTCATCTTGCTGCAGTGCTCGCGCGAGCGCTTCATCGTCTTCGATCTGCTTCGTGTCAACCACCGCAGCGGCTGCCTGCACAGGTGCTGGTGGGTTCTGTACAAACAACAGAAGACAACTCACCATGAGCTATTAGGTTTATGAAGGCACCTGAACTGTGACCGTCTCACCGAGAATGGGATGTCGTCGAAGTCAAAGTCGGCGCCACCGCCGGTTGAGAGCTTTGTGGCGCCGAGGCGCGTCGACTTTTTCACGTTGCTGCCCGTCGTTTTCTATCCAACGACGATCAAACAAGCGACAACATTGTCAGTGCCACCGCCGTATCCATATACAAACTCTCATATCAAGTCATAAATTACAGTACCTTGGCGCGCGACTGCAGGCTGCTCGAGCCCAGTGACGTGGAGGCGGCCGCATCCTTGCCCAGCAGCACCACCGGTCGGTTCACTGTGAGCAGCCCCTCGGTCGGTGCAGCTGTCGGCGCAGCAGCCACCGCTGGGACGGGCGCCGCAGTACGGTTGAAATGCGCGCTCGAGGACGGCACATCGTCCAGCGACGCGAGCTTCACGAGCTCGTCGAGGCCGTCGACGTCCTCGTCCGGCTGCACGGCCTCGGCGGCGCTCGGCTCGAGGATCTGCACGACCGCGGTCTTGACCTTCTTCGCGAGCGCCGTCTTGTAGAGCTGTGCGCCCTTGGAGTTGTACTTTTGCTCAATCTACATACATAACGCCATGTGAATCCAAGAGCTACACAATTCATAAATCGGATAAATGGGCACGCACGCTGGTCATCTCGTGGGCGCCGTACTGCTTGAAGAACTTGCGCGCCTCGTTGTTGCCGCCGACGAACATGAGCTTGAGCTGCTCCTCAGTCCACTCGTCCATGTCGATCGAGCGCACGAACGACAGGTGCACACCCAGGCGGCGGTGGTAGCCCGAGCAGTCGAGGCAGATGAAGACGCCGTACGTGACCGTGGCCCACGTCGGGTTGCGCTTGTTGCAGTCGAAGCAGCCCTTGTTGGCCGCGGACGAGCGCAGCTTGTGGAACCACGCATCGCGTACCTCCGTGGGCACGTACACTGGCTTGGTGCTCGCGCTCATGCTGCTGCTGCTGGTCGTTCTTGGCTCAGAGAGTGGTTTCTTGTGAGCTGGGCACGTGGCTCCTCGTTTTGTTTGTTTTAGTCAAGCCAAATCGAAGGCATATCTTTAAATTGTTTCATATTAATACAAATAAAGAGCTTACATTGGACATTATTTTTGTCATATCTATGACAAGAATGTAGGATTCAGAACAAGTAACATGTGATTCTTGTGTTTGTATTTGCACTTTGGACTGGATTCCGAACGACCTGCATTTGAGTGTTGGCAACGGTCGAGTTGAAGTGCCAAACACGTAGCTCTTCATGAGCTGGGCACCTTGCGGCATGAAGCCTATGTGCACGACACTTCACAGCGCTTTACCACAGATCCAACTACACCACCACTTCATGATCGAGGCGGCCATGGTCGTCAACGTGGAGTAAATATAGCAGCGATGGCAGAATGGGGCGACGCTTGACACCAGCGAGCTCATTGCCAACAACATGATCATTCAGGCAAAGCCACCAAGCACAGCATCAATACCAAGTGACTAAGCCAATGCAACAGCGTGTGCCATCAGTGTCGCCCAAGAAGAAGACCCGACAGCATGTCGTCACGCGCCAGATATTTGCCCTGCCGGCACTGCAGCAGTTCGAGCCCGTGCTCTCGTCCTCGCCGCGGTCGTACATGGTGCCCACGGGCGCCATCCCAAAGATCGACACTAGCAACACTAGCGCTAGCAACAATAGCCGTCCAGCCAGTCCAGCCGCAGTTTCACATCCACAGCCACAGCTCCATCACCCACGACCGCCACGTGGACGAGAAGGGTCTCCAAGGGTATTGCGGCCCCAGCCGCCGCCGCCGCTGGGGATCTCTGCGCGCGCGGACGTGGACATCTACAGGTACAACCAAGGGACGACGCAGCGCATGGCGATCCGCCCGGTCTTGGAGCAGCGCAAGGAGGACGAGGTCCAGGTTTTGAGGGAGGTGCTCCATTTCGCTCAGTCGGATGAAGAAGACGCTGGTGACGATGCTAATCGTGCAGACCGAAGCCAGATCGACTGTGAAGAAGCACTGGTGAAGATTGGTGTTGAAGACTCAAATGGGAGAAGCCAGAGTCACCATGAGGCTAGAGCGTCCGACGTTGAAGTGGAAGAGGTCCAAGAGTTCACGTCGATCAAGTTCGTACTCCCACCACGCTCTGCGGATAGAGCGAACCGGCCTCGGTTGAGTGGATATATGCAAGCGAATGGAGAGCAGCCCACAGAGCTGGGGACTTCAGGTGATCAACTGCCTCATGAGTCTCTCAATTCTGTTGAGACTCAAGAAGAGACGAAGACCTTGGAGCTGGAGCTCGAAACGACACCATCTCAGTCGGAACCTGACGATCTCAGCAATCCAAGCGCGCCAGAAAGCGTCGAGAAGAGCGTCACTAGCATCGTTGAAACTCAGCTCGCTCGGCCGCTTCTCTCCGGCCGCTACTACGAGCCATTCCGAGTCACTGACAGTGAGAGCAGCACCAGCTTGTCGCGGCTAAAAGCAGTTTTCCTACCCAGCTCTGATATACCAACCATGCCCGCTGCTGGATCAGGTTCCCAACCACTGAGTGCGGTAGACAAACAGCCAGCTGCGGATCTCCTCTACAAGGTGCTCTGGAGGGAACTGCGCAGCTTTGATGGGCGTGACGTGATGCTCTCGCATTTGCTGAGCTCCGAGGCCACCGCTCACATCACCATCGCAGATCCACAGAATCATCGTCACCCCGGGGTCACATCTAAAGACACGACTGGCAACGACGGAGTTGTTCTTCCAATTACCGAGGCGCATTTCAAGATATCCAGTCAACTTCGTCGTGACCTGCATGTGCTGACGCCAAAGTGGGCCGAGTGGGTGCTCTCGTGCGTACAGATCGACAGCAATGGGCTCTTTTATCTGCAGCTAGAGGACCAAGGAGAGCGCGAGAGAACCTGCTTTGAGGAGCAGCTCAGCCTTGACGGACTTCATATCCACGTAGCCATGCGCACTATGGACGACAACACGAGTCTGCTCATCTCCGTTCGAGAGATCGAGTCTGGGGAGACGAGCACGATCTCCCTGAGCAAGAGCGAGATCCTCAAGCTAGCGATGTCCTTTGGACTCACAGACTCAACAGAGCAGCAATCTGAAGAGAGCAATGCTGTCGTATCGACATTGCTTCAGGATGCAGCATTCCTGGGCCAAGTCGCTTCGAGAAGCCCCATCATCCACCTTGGGATGCGAACCAAAGATGACCCTAGCGACCGCTTCTCGCTTCACGACCTCAGCACAAGCGAATACGCTGCTATGTCTACAGTCGACAATGACGACTTGCTTCCTGATGGCGCATCCCAGACTCTCAGCCTGCCCAGCATCCGGTGCGCATTCCACTTGACTGAGGTTAATGCGATCTTATTGGCGAGCTCTCCATTGGCTGTCGTCGCATTCCTCTCCCAGGTGTACGCTGAAGACGGAATGCTCTCTGCGTTACAACATCTCCAGAAGCGAGAGGCTGTAGAGCTCCACGCGCAGAGCTACGTGACCCACCAAGCGCTGACGGCCAGCGGCGAGGACTTTCAAGCGCTCATCGCTGCGAAAGTCGAGGCGGCCAAGCAGGCCAAGCTCCAGGAGATCGCGATCCTTTCCATCATTGAAGACCTGCTGGTCGATTTCATCACCTTTGAGAGTCGCATGGGACTCTACGAGGCGAAATACTCGGGCGGCTACGACGACCACTACGCCAGCAAAGTCCAGGCTACATTTCGCATGAGCACGCAGCGCAAGAACTACGCACACAAGAAGCACACGCGCATGCGAGCTGCTCGTCTGCTGCAGGCGCTTCAGCGTGGGATCATTGCGCGAAAGCGATACTGCGAAATGAAGATCGAGCGCGAGAAGTACCTCTTCTACGGCTTTCGGTCGAGTCTCCACCACGCCACCGCTGCGATGGAGAACCCCAAGCAGCGGGCGCAGGAGATGGCCGAAGAGACTGAACGACGACGACAGAGCTTCCTGCTGCAAGTGCTCGACGGATACATCGCTGAGCAGGACATCGCGGCGCCCCACCGAGTCTCCGCAGAGTTAGTGAAGCGCCTCTTTAACGAGTTTGGTGTCGTGGTCGGGCTTTCGACGACGTTCGGGGAAATTGTCGCGGCGTTCCTGAAAGGAGCTCCTGGTGGTGGGCAGCTCGCTCGACAGAGTTCGAGTGTGAAGCTGGTGAATGACGATGAGCCGCCGAGGCTCTTCTCAACGGGCCAAGTGAATGCCGCACTGCTGCTGGGGCTGCGATCTCAGTATGACGACACATTTGGCCTGTCGCCAGCGACTCGGAGACTCGCTGCAGCCGGCGAGTACTACGTCGGGGAACCAGAGAATATCGAGAAGGACGACGTCCCGCCTCGCTGGCTGCTAAAGATCAACGCCCCGTTTCAACGCGCAAACCGGAATCGCCTGAGCGCACTGCGTCTCTCGAAGCAGACTGCTGGTCGCAAGGCGTCGCATCTCGTGGCGCGCGATTTCCGGAATATGTTGACAGCGTCCGAGTCGCTCGCAACGTTTGAAAGCTGTCGCGAGCTGTGGGAATCCAACATTCGAGTTCGAAGGGCTGAGCTTCGCATCTACGACGCCAGCAACAAGAGCGATGTCGTCCAGTTCGTGCTGGATTTGCTGATAACCAGCATCAAAGGTTGGTGGTTACCTTTTTGCGAGCTGAGTGAGGACTTGACTGATCCTGGCGCTAACCTTTGACGCAAACTCATTCCGTGATCTGTAGACTGGGGCGTGGACCCTGAGCCGCTGTTCGCAGGTCTTAACCTGTGCGTGCGCCATCGCCAGGGGAAGGAAATCGTCGGGATCGTGGAAACCAAATTCGACATTTTCGCCCACGGTGTGAATCAGATGCACGCAAAGCGCAATATCCTGAGCCTGCGGGAGGAGATCGAGCAGGAGCTCGAGGATTTCGAGAAGCTCCTGGCGCTGCGCTGCCTCAACATTGGCCAGGACCACGTCGTGACCATCCCTCCGAGCAAGATCCTGCACATCATCCTGCGGGGCAAAGTGGATGACGAGTACGTCCGCCACGCGCTCCCGACAGTGTTGCCCATCGCGAGCATCGCCGACAAGTACGCGCTCGCGCAAAAGATGGTTCTCGCTTATGCGAATACATCGTACGGGGACGCGCTTAACACGATCTGCTGGAGCTGCTTAGATGTCGCGGAGAGCGTGACCGTTGAGGCTGCGCAGTTGCTCGACCGCATCACCAGAGTCGACGAGCAACTTAATGGAGGTGACATTGAGCGGGGTGGCGATTCTTCTACCAGGATGCCACAGCGCAGCAAGCGCGTTCGCCTTTCCGTATCAGCATCGGTTGCCAGTCGAGCGCTGTACCTGCTGACGGGGGCCCAGGCCGTCACATTCCTCCAGTTTGTGGCGAAAGTGGCGCATTTCAACAAGACGATTCAGCACCGCGCGCTCGCGCTGCTCAAGCCCTACGCGGATAGGTTCGAGCTACACCGCTTGGCGAGTTCAGTCGCTAGCCTGGACAGCTTCGACATCACGGCGCGGCTCTTTGACGCGTGCTTTGCACCCCAGGCGCTCTATCCATGCACGCTCTTCTGGGTCCAGTACGAAGAGCTCTTTGGGCTGGAGCAGGCTGAAAAGGCGCGCATGAGTCGTTCTGGGGAGTATGACGATCTTGATGATGACTCACACACGCGGTAAGTGTGTACCCAGACAGCAGCGTGTGGAGAGAGCTACGAAAAAATAAACGTGAGCAATAACATCATAAACGTTTGTATCCTCTGGTCTTTTTCGTGTTGATCTTGTTTTACTTTTTCCAACCCGGAGTGGCCTCACAGACACAGTGACCTACGTACACATATACAAAGAGAGCAGCAGCATAGTCAGCAACCTGAGTGATATGAATGCGTCAGCCTGCCAAACAAACGCTAACATATAAATAATTGGTTTGCCACGCACACACCTTGCTCTCTCGGGACGCCTGCTCGGCTGTCGTGACGCCACTGCCGGCATTCTCTCTCTCGTACATGACGTTCGCTTGCTTATTCGGACGCCGGCGCCTTCTCTAAGTAGCCGCGGGACTTCTGGATGTAGGCGGGGATCTTCGGGCCGTCGTACTGGTCCGTGGGCAGGCCGAGCGAGCGGCGCATCGGCACGACCACGAGCGGCAGCGCCACGGCGACGGTGCCGATGAAGCACGACGCGACCACCACGGGCTCGCGGTCGGCGTAGAAGCGGACGAACTTGGCGAAACTACTCATGCTGCTGCTCGTAGTGCTTGCTTTGGTTTCTTCCGGGGGTCTGTGAAAATGAACGGCTCATATTAAAAATACCGGTATTGTACTGGTAAACTGGTTGAGTTAGATATTCTGTTTGATGGCCTCAACTGTTAAGGTATGCTGTTTGACAGGATATGTGCCGAAACGACGCGAGAAAGCGGCGCTTCATGAGCTCATTCGGATGCACAAGTCCCCACTCCAGCAAGCCCGCGTTGCTAGCTATTAGCTCACCACCAAGCCAGGTAGGAAGACAAGAACCAAATCAAACAATGAACTACGGCATCATCCAGAACCGGCGCCACGACAAGAAGAGCGCGGGTGCGAATGGCGGCGCAAGCGCACTGCTGCAGGACACACGCCTGCGCGAGATGGCGCGGCAGATGGGGCTCGAGCCTAAGGATTTCAGCCACGAAGCAGCGGGGAACCTCTGGCAATTGCTGGATGACATGTCAACGAATGACCCGAGCGCGTACCAGAAGTTTATCCGCGAGCAGCTCAAGGACGGCCCGCCAGTGGCATCACAGCACGGTGAGAACGACGAAGAGCTCAAATCTGCCAGCAACCAGAAGACGCATGACGTCTCGAAGACGAAGAGCTCCATGGTGTTGCTTCCACGGTACTTTGCGCCGTACCCGGGCTTCGTGGTCAAGTGTGCCATGCTCCACACGGTCAAGTGCCAGCAACAGGAGACCAAGCTCTTCCTCAACTGCTGCGCGCACGAGGTGGTCGACATGCCAAAGAACCCAAATAACGGCAAGAATGTGCCCGAAGACACGCGCGCAGTGCCTAGCACGAGCAACTTGGAGATCCCGCTCGTGGTCGGCAAGCTTCGTGAGATCCAGGATCTCTCGGGCAGCGTCTGCGTCGCGTGCGACGTCGTGTTCCACCCGTGGGTCATGCGTCGCTGCGAGTGGGACGCCAACTTCAAGCGCGAGGTCATGAAGCTCGCGATCCAGTGGGCGCAGCAGGATGCAAACATGCGGCTTTTGAACCACGTGGGCAAGTTCATCAAGAGTCGGTACAAAGGCGGGCATGTCGTCGGTGCTGACATCGTCACTGCAAAGTTCCTCGTCGACCCATCGGCGCACAACACGTCATCTGCCGGTAAAAATCAGGACAACCAAAGTGAAGCTGCTGTGGAGCAAGACAACAGCAGCAAGAGCGACGCACCGGCTGTGATCGAAAGCCCAGCGGAGCTGCTCAAGCAGATCCACTTGAAGAGCGCCAACGAGTCACCGGGGCGCGATTTCCTGATCAAGCCTGCACACGAGACCGCAAAGAATACAACATCTGTAATAACAAACAAAGAAATCAAGGCAGCGTCTTCGTTCGCACATGAAGACCAGCCCAGTCAAGTGGCCAAGAAGAAGCTGATCCAAGAGCTGGGCTCTCCGTCATCGTCTTCGCGAGCCACTACACTGAACAAACCGCGCCAGTCAACGAAAGTCACGAGCTCCACTGTAAAGAAAGGCTTTTTGCTGAGCGCTGCAAAGGTGAAAGCGCCGCTGTATCCGACCGGATCCAGCGAGGGTCGTGCGCCGTCAGCGTACGTGAACCTACTTTCACGCAGCAAAGTCGTGGATCTCAGCGACGTCGAGCGGCAGAAGAAGCAGCACGAAGACGAAGCGCGCACCATGCAAGACGAGTTTGAGTTCCTCAACAAGCCAGCGCCTTCTCCACCGAAATCCAGCACCACCACCGAAGTGGACTGTGGCGATTTTGAGTTTGAGCAGCTCTGTATGGACGCGGATTCAGATCTCAATTCCTCACAGCAACATGGAGATGGCTCGGTTGCGAATGACGAGCCTGCGCGGCAGCTTTTTGGAGATGATTTCGAGCAAATTTCGAAATTCCTGAACATGTAAGCGGAGAACAGTGCGGATAGCAGCATTGCAGATATTCATAAACACAGTAGCATTCAGCAAATTACCAGTGCTAGTCTCGACGTTTATCCTCTTGGACGAGCAGGCAGGCATCCTTCTTCACCCGCCTCTCACTTCGGGTTGAACGATATTGTGGATTCGCTGGTAGCTCATCAGGAGAAATGCGTTCAGGAGTCGCAGACTGGACGCCGTCGACGGGAAGCTCTCAAGGCGCTTGAGCAAGATCACGGTGTTGTACTTGACGCTGATCGACGGGTGGAAAATCCCTTGTGCGATCGTGTGGAGTCCGCCACGAAGCAGCGGCAAGTAGCTCAGGAACTCCTGAAGTTCCTCTTCCGAATGCAGCAGAGACACGAAATCTTGGTAGACTTTCTCCACTTGACTATCGTCCAGTACGGCCGTATCTCCCTGGAGGCTTCGAATGTGCTTCTTGAGGTCGATCCCCGTTTTTTCTACGTAAACACATCAAGTCATCATACTAGTTAAGGAACAAAACTTGCATCGTTGTGGCTTCGACCATTAGCCGATTCGTTTCACGACAACATGCAGCTAGAGGAGTGGGAGGTGGATATATTGAACGCCGGCGAGCGAAACTTGCGATGCTTCCTCGAGTCCGTCAGCAGCTTGTAGTTGTCTGTCCGCGCCCATTTCGTGATGCGCTTGTTGTTCATCGCAATGCGCTTCACCTGCGTGTCGACGTCTATGTAATTGGCTTCGCCAAGCGCGATGTCGACCACATTCTACAAACATCACAAGAATACAAACTATTAAACAACACTCAATCTCACAAGCCAATTCTGCCATGACGCACCTTGCGAGTGTATTCCTCGAACATGCATCGGATCCATTCTTCATCGTAACCTGCATTGATTCCGTCCAGTACCTGAGCACACACCACACACAATTCTCTCAATTCAATTTCACAGGATGGCTCGATAGTCAGAGTCAATTATTACCTCCAGCACAAAGTTGCGGTCTGTGCCTTCAAACTCGTCCTTCTCGGCTGGTGTAGACAGCAACACTTCTCCCGTTGAGATATCGCAGAGCACATCCCACCACTCGCGCTTGCTCTTGAACATCGGATTCGTCACACCTGCGATGAAGCCAGGCGTCGACAGGAAGTCCAAGTCCGTCAGATTGGCGTATCTAAAGCAACATATAAACAAACAAAAAACAAGCACATCAAATGACTCTCGCCTGTATAAACGTAAATCGAAAGCAAGCAAGAAATTCTACAAGCTACGTTCACTTACGGGAATTGGCGCTGGATCAGCCCAAAAAGCGGAGGACACACGAGCGAGCTCGTCGACAGCACGTAGTTGCAGACCTCGCCTGGGAGCCATAAAGATGTCATATCAGCCACACAGTCCTTGGAATACATTCATGCGCATATATATGCATACCTGCTGCCATGTTGTACCCAAGCACGAGCACACGCGCGCCAGTAAGTACTGCGTTGTAGATGAGCATCGTCTGCTCACCAAACTTGAGCAATAACTTGCGCAGGAGTCCGTCGTCGTACTGGTCGTCCGTGCTGCACAGCTTGAACTGCAATGAGATCTTTTGGTCGTGCCACTGCGCGTGCGTGCGGAAGTAGAGCGACTCCTCCATGTCCTTTGTGCCGCTGCGGCCGTTGCTGCTGACGGTTCGCTTCAGCAGACGCCGCTCCATGTCCGAGAGATTGCGCACACCACTTGTGTCCACTGCATTTACGACCTCGTAGAGTTCCTGGAGGATCTTCGTGGCGTCGGCGTCGTCTTTTACCGCCGAGAGCTTCCCAGCAGCGACGCTCAGCACGTCCTTGAACGAGAAGCAGAACTACAGCAAGGGGAAATATACACACAATGTGAATGATCACATCCACATGATACACACACGCAGTTTACACATACACACCTTATGACGCGAGCAGATCGCGACGGCCTTGACCTTCGCGCCACGGCGCACCGATGTATCATACGTGGTGTGCACGACGCTGAGGCAGTACATGAACTCCTTGAGCGGGTCTTCAGCGTTATTACCACCAAACGCATCAACGCCATGCTGCTCCGCATCGGTTGGTGCATTATCTTCAGCAGCGGGCGTGTCGGCGAGCAGGTGCTTGGTCGCGTTCTTGCGGTTGAGGAAGAAGATCGTGAAGTCCTGCTGGCGGTTGTGCACGCCCTCGGGCAGCATCACATCCGCGAAGAACTCGGGCGAGTAGTGCGGCAGCGCCCGCGGGAAGCTCTCGCGCAGCGTGCTGCCCTTGTCGATGTCGAACTCGGCGAAGAGCACGACCTCCGCCACGCGCCCGCCGTCCCCTGTCGCCATGCTTTATTGGCTTGCTTCAAGCTCAGCAGAAGAATGCGGAATGCGAGGATCAACTCGTACTTTAGCGAGATTCGCACTTAAGTGAGTAAGTGAGGTTCCGCGACGGAAACTAGGTTTGTAGGTTGCACGAATGTTAGCTGAAGGTGGGGATGAACCGTTTCTGTTTGCACCAACAACATGCCACAGTCATGATTTTTCTTGTGGGTGTTGTCATGAGTGGATGGCCACATACAAATTTCAAGAGAAAAGGAACTTCAGCCTTGATGATGCAGCGCGACTTGAGTGATGCAATCCACGCACCACTTGATACGCTACCGGACTCAACAGCAACACACGCGCACACACATACACACAAACGCAAGGAACGCAGGAGAGTTCTTCCCTGCCATATTCGTCCACACAAGCAGGAAGGAGACTCAAACAACAGCATCTGACTACCAGCCATCGTGCAACCTTCGTGCAACCTCACACGCTGCTCATCCTCTCTCATCTCGCCCATTTCATCATTTGAGTGACTCCACACAGCACCAGATTGACCACCAGACCACACGCAGCAGCAGACACGATGGTGTTCGAACCGCGCCTCGAGCGCATCCAGCAGCTGCAGCAGCAGCCCGAGAACGCGCAGAAGAACCTCGTGCCCGTGTACCTGGACGCGGTCGCGGACCTTGACACGCCCGTGAGCGTGCTGCTCAAACTGCGCGAGGGCAACACGCACTCGTTCCTCTTAGAGTCCGTTTCGCCCGGCGAGAAGATCGCACGCTACTCGTTCATCGGTAGTGGCCCGCTCAAGGTCGTGGCGACGGGCCCAGGACTCGACTTTGAGGGCGACCCGCTCGTGAACCTCGAGAAGGAGATGGCGAACTTCCGCACGATCGACCTGCCGGAGCTCTCGGTGCCCATGACGGGCGGCGCGGTCGGCTACTGCAGCTTTGACGCGATCCGCCACTTCGAGCCGCGCCTCGCGCCGTACATTGAAAAGCAGCGCGACGTGCTCAAGGTTCCAGAGAGCATCTACATGTTCTTCGATACTGTTGTGATCTTCGACCACGTCTTTCACTCGCTCAAGATCGTCTCACACGCGCGTCTGGATACGGGCGACCTGGCGCAGGCGTACGAAGACGCCAAGCAGAAGATCCTCAAGGTGCGCGACGCGCTGGAGAAGCCGCTGGCGCGCACATCGAGCGGCTCGCACGCGAATGCGACTCAGGTCGCAAACCAGAAGATCGACCTCGAGGCGTGCTCGAACGTCGGGCAGAAGGGCTACGAGGGCTTTGTGTACAAGCTCAAGGAGCACATTGTCGACGGCGACATCTTCCAGGCGGTCCCATCGCAGCGCATCACCGTGGACCTCCCGAACCATGTCAAGGCGCTCGACCTGTACCGTCAGATGCGCGCGATCAACCCGTCGCCATACATGTTTTATTTGGAACTCGGCGACGACTTCCAGGTCGTCGGCGCGTCCCCAGAGATGCTCGTCAAGGTCGACCACGAACGCATCGTCGAGACCCACCCGATCGCTGGTACGCGCCACCGCGGCAAGACCGAGGAAGAAGACGAGGCCCTCGCCCAGGATCTGCTCGCGGACGAGAAGGAGCGCGCTGAGCATATCATGCTCGTGGACCTTGGCCGCAACGACGTGGGCCGCGTGGCCAAGCCTGGCACTGTGCGCGTGGACGCGCTCATGAAGATCGAAAAGTACTCGCACGTGATGCACATCGTGTCGGTCGTCAAGGGCGTGCTCCGTGACGACAAGACCGTGTACGACGCGTACCGCGCGATGTTCCCGGCGGGCACACTCTCGGGCGCCCCCAAGGTGCGCGCCATGGAGCTCATCTGCGAGCTGGAAGAGGAGCGCCGCGGCGTCTACTCGGGCTCGGTCGGGTACTTTAGCTTCAGCGGGTCGCTCGACACGGCCATCGCGATCCGCACGATCGTCGTCAAGGACAAGAAGGTGTACGGGCAGGCGGGCGGCGGCATCGTGTACGACTCGGACCCGTACGCCGAGTACATGGAGACGGTCAACAAGCTCGGCTCGGCCGTGCGCACGATCGAGAAGTGCGCCCAGCACCTTGCGCAACAGTAAAAAGAAAGAGAGAAAAAGACACACAGCGAGACCAATAAGAGAGACGCGCACGTATCGCTTTTGAAATGCAGACAGAGAGACTCTATTGACCAGGCATGTGCGCAATTCGAGTAGCACACGTGTGTGTGAATGTGATGCATATGCCTGTTGATACCACATACCTCTGCTTCAGCCATGCTGCACACACACACGCATCTACCCACTCAACCACCTGCCTCTTCAGCTTTGTTCGGTTGCTTTTTTTGCTTGTGCGTTGTGTGTTTTGCACTTTTTCACTTGGTTTCACTATGTAGCTGTGTGATTTTTGTGTACAATCAAGGAGCAGGTGAAAAGAAGAGCAGAGTGTTTGTCGTTTCCCCTGCTTTCTCCAATTGCACTTGAATTCAGTATGCCCATACAAACGCCGAGTCGAAACCCCTTCCCTGCAACCCCGCCCTCCCATCGCCAGGCCGCTGTCGAGTCCGCATTTTGGATTTTGCGGGCTCTCGCGCACCCGTGGCAGCGCAACCCCCGCCATTTCCGCACTCGGGCGTTTCCGCACTGGTGGCTCCTTGCGCGCGTGTGAATCTATCCACGAGACACGCCATCCGCTGCGGCTGTGAGTAGACAGACGACCCAAGAGGCAAGAGAGACTCGTTCGGACATGTCGAAGCGTGACGACTCGGAGGCTTTGCGCCGCGGCCGCCCCAAACGCAGCACCGGAGCGCCACCGGCACCTGCACCGCCGCCGGCCAGCCGCATGGAGATGATGCTCGCGGCCGCCGCGACGGCGGAGAGCGCTGCGCCGTTCCACGCATCGCACGACTACCACCAGCAGCAGCCGCCTCCATATCATTCGTATGCGCAGCAACTTCAACCGTCGTCACAGCAGCAGATGGCAGACCGATCCAGCGAAGTGTCCAAACGCAAGCGCGTAAAGAAGAGCGAAGACGAGTGGGCGTCGACTGCGACTGGTGGTGGAATGAGGATTGACAGTTTGATTGCGCCACAGACTCCTCAGCCACCTGCGCCATCAATGGCGTCAGTTGAGCCGATCATGAACCCTGCACCGACATCGAGCATGCACAGCATCAGCAGCCTCACCAGTGGACCTCCAACGCCAGAGTTCAGGATGCCAGTCTCTTCAGCGTCGTCGCTCTCGTCGATCCTGTCGGCGTCCATGTCATCGCCTGTAGTTTCTGCACCATCGCCGTCCGCGTCGGTGTTCCAAGCAGTGCCGACAATCATCCAGAGCTTTGCAGAGACGGAGCGAAGGCGCAGCTCGACCGTTGTCAACGGCAACAACACCAGCAGTATGAACATCAACTTGCTGACGCACGGCAACGGGAAAAGTGCAACGTCAGGCTCAGCCGGTCGTGGACCGAAACCTGACGAGCGCAGTGGCCCTGGCGATGCATCAGGACGCGCTGCGAGCTTGACGATGCTGGATTTGTTTTACCCTGGCGCGAGCGGTGTGCTCGGTGGCAACATGAGCGGCACCAGCAACAGAGATCCCAGCAAATCACTCAAGCGCAAGCGACGCATCGAATCGACAACTTCAGGTCCTTCAAGTGGACGACCAAGCAGACGATCAAATGAGGAGTTTGGAGCGTCAACGGCGGCTGAGTACGACATGATGCGCTTTGGTGTGGATCCTGCAAAGCTCATTCCACAGGGGCTCGTCGATCGCGTTGATGCAAAGATGGACCGGGCGTTTATCTCAAGACTGATTCGAAGTCACGTTGAGAACTGGATCAAGAGAGCGGGGTTTGGGAATAGCTTCTACTCGGAGGCCACGACGTTGCTAATCGCGTACTATCCGTGCCACTACCCGACCATCCTCGATGAAGTGCTAGCATGTTTCCTGTTCAAGCGACCTGAGGTATGTGGCTTCTACTTATGTGTATGTAGCTTTCTTGAACGCTATGTCTAACTTATTTTTTGTGCAACTTGTGTGATGCAACAGTTTATTGAACCACTGTTGAAGCCTATGATCGGGAAGCTACAAAAGCTGGGGGAGTCGGCAACAAGTGTGAAATACCCAGTCGTCGATGCGCTCGCACGGACGTGCCATCAAGTGTCAGCAGGCGGCGTGGTCGAACATGCTCGCCACGATTTCGCGTCTGAAACCCTACTTCGATGTCTGCTGGAGCACAATACCGACAAGTTCGTCCTCAGCGCTGCAATCGCATCGTGCGCAGCGAGCTGCAGTGGAGCTGTCCAGGAGGAGCTTTGGAGGCAACTTCTGAGCTCGTGGGTCTCCGAAGTCAAGTCCCAAGATCGCTCAGGTCGTGCCGAAGACTCAATGGACCACTGGAACATTGTGAACCCGACCCACCAAGCGTTTGAGCTTCTGGAAGAAGAGCGAAAAGCGCGCCAATGTGGAGACCACGTTGGGGGAAGTTGCCCGCGCTTGTCGAGTGCGTTCACTCGGCTTGCGCTGCTGGACGTCAAGTTCAGAGATGAAACGACGATCTTGTCGTCTTCCATCATGCAACAAGCCCTGGAGTTGTACTTTGGACACGGAAGTACTTCGGACAGCTCTGCGTTGCTATTGGACCGGGTTAGAAGCCTCGCTGATAATAGTGACAAAGGGTTTGCTCATTTACTGAAGTTCCTAGTAAATTCCACCGCAAAATTGAGCATTAAAAAGACCAATTGGTTCTCTCGGCACGTGCTGCGCTTCCTGTTGTCGAATGAGCACAACATTGACAACCGCAAGACACTGTTCGGAGAGGTGGCGACTCGGTATATGCCGCTGTTGCTCGGAGCTCCAGAGAAAGACGAGCGGCAGCTGAGCTCAAGCCAAGCTTCAATAATCAAGTCGAACGCGGTGGTCAAGTCAAGCGAAGACGAACAATCAAGCCCTTCAATCACAAAGACGAAGTCGAAACCGCTGCTGGAAGAAGAGGTGGACAATCAGCTTTCGTGGGACGCCCTGGAGATCGTCGAGAAGCACAGCCTGACCGAAATCGTCGAGAAACTGGAGATTTTGCTCGATATGCTTGAAAGCGCGCATCCAACTCATTCCGCTGTCTTTCTCGAGGCGTGGACTTCTGCATGGTCGCCGAAAGCAAGTCAAGCCCGCATCCCGTGGGCGTACGTGTACGCGATGGTTCTGGTTGCCGTGGATGAGAGCAGTGCTGAAAAGTATCGCCTCGTGCTCCAGTCATTCCAGTATCTCGTGCGTCAAACTTGCCGATTGCACTTCCGCCAGACTCGACACTCAACCAAGCAAGAAGATGTATTGGAAACCATCAGCAAACTCACGAGTTTGCTGTATGTTTTGCTCTCGTCGCCGAACGACTTTGCTCAAATTCTCCTCCATGAGATCGTCGATGCAGTGCAGCTACTGAGGGGTGTTGGTAGATCATCATCATCACCTCCCCGAAGATCAATGATCTTCATCAATGCAGTGGCGGTGTGTCTCAGACAAGGCAAGCGCGTCGACGTCTGGAAACACTCGCCGACAAAGAAGGCATCGCAGAAAATCCCTCAGGAAACAGCGACTGCAGTAGCACAGTCTCCATATTCTGAAGTGGAGATCCGGGTACTCGTATCGCTTTTCAACTTGGCGACTTTGCAGGATGAGACGGGGAAGTTTGTACGCGCTCAGCTATCCAGTCGATCAACGGTGCGACTGCTTGCTGGACTCACTCGCGAAGTTTTCAGCAACCGATACAAGATGTCGAAGCTCCTCGATTTGCTGGATGCTGTCATCTCTCAACGGAAAGAAGATAAGAAGAGCCTGCTCGTCAACGAATGGTGTCGGCAACATATCGTCCAGCAGCTCATTGATTGTGCGTACGCGGTGGGTACGTTGGCAATCTCGGACCGTCTTGTGGGCTTGCTGCAAATCCTTTCGCATCAATGCGTCGACATGAACAGCTTGGATGGAGAAGACAATGGACGAAGCGCGCGGGATACTCTCCTGTGGGTGACACTGCGACAATGTACCAAAATTTGCTGTGGCTGCACTGACGAAGTCAATATGCGCGCTCATCATCCGGACGATCAGTACCAGCGACACGTTGCAACATCAGCTAACTTCGCGGAACTTCTGAAAGTGATGCTCCATGGCTCGCCGCCATCCTCGTCGAACCGATCGTTGGTGAGCAGTGTCGGCGAATTCGTCGAGCAAGAGCTTTCGTCCTGTCACGCAAACGAAGGGGTGAGAATGAACATGTTCCTGCTGCTGTTGCTACAGAAGATGGCGAGGATCGAGCGCCAGCCTCGCTCGTGTATCTCTGCGGTTCAGATTGCAGTGTTTTCGATTGGTGCGACAACACGTGACCAGATTCGGATCCTCCAGCTCCAGTTGCTCAAGGCTCTCTGCTCTCATCTGACAGCGATGCGGCATCGAAGAACCGCTGCTTTCTTGACAAAGGACACTGTTGGTGATTCCAGAGAGTGGGAGGAACTGATCTGCAACGAGCGATTGCATGCCGACCTGTGGCGAATAGCGACCGCAGATGGTGTCGGCTCTGCAGTCAGCAGCAGAACGTCGATCATCTTGGCGCAGAGTGTTCTTAAGTCTGTAGCCGAAGTGAATCGGATCAAGCAGCGCGAAGCCGTGTAAAATAGATAGCAGGATCAAGTGCTGGCACATTCGCAAGACGCACCCACGCCGTCGAAGAAGAAACTAGCACCAGCAGTCACTCTTGGTATGTATGGTGAACAAGGTATGATGATAGTTGTTATAATAACACTAACCAAGAGGCTTGTTTGTGAAATACTCGCACCTATCTATTCGATCCCCATGTCGCCCAGTCGCCGATATCAAGGCGAACTGACTTGTCTTGCTTGCTGCTTGCCCAGCAGGGGTATGATCAGTTCAAGTCTGGAGGTCGTTGCCACTGACATGTTCCAGTCTGCCGATTGCGATAGAAGCGCTGCGCACTGGGTATACGCGCTGTCGAGTCTTCTACCACGGCCCACATCGGGCTTAGGCGCTCAATTTCCTACCGATACCGTGATTCAAGAACGAGACAAAGCATCAGACTGGAAATCGAGTCGATAGGTATCAACATCTTCCAGCATCTACCTCACCTTGGAACGCCAGCGCGCGATTCTGCTCGGCCCCGCGAAGCTGTAAACACCATCGGGGGCCCGCTCGCGCTCGAGACGGCGGTAATTCTCGATCACCAGCTCATTTGATGGGTCCACATCGATTGCGCGTCGATACAACAGCTCCGCCTGTACATACATATACCAAGCTCAGTAGTATGAGACAAGAATTTCAAGGATGCGCAGCCGCGAGTCGCGTGACACACCTTGTCGAGCTCGTGGTGAACGCACTGAAGGAAGACCGCGTAATTCCCCATCGCCTGCTCAGAGATGCCAAAAGTTCGACCGAGTCAACGACCAAAGCCGTCGCTGGATCCAGGTTCATGCTCAAATACGTACATGCGCATTCTTCGGTTCGAGAAACATTTTCCAGCAAAAGCAATTATCCTCGAGGTTTTTGAGCGCATCGTTCTGATCAAACGAACTGAGCTGGCGCACTTGTGCGAGGAGACCCTGCGCACGTGGCCACGTGAGCTTGGTCGGGTACCGACACGAGTAGATAAGCAGCACCGCGAGGCCGACGAGCGCTTCGACATCCTCGGGGTCGATCTGGAAAACAGGTAGCATGGTTTGTCAGCTCGGCCTCGTGGTCAAAATAAGTGAATTCGGATCGCGAACAATCACTATACCTTTAAGATCGCTTCGTATATTACCAGCGCGCCTTTGAACTGTGCTCAACATTGTCGGCAACAAATGTGATCTTAGCAGGAAGTGATCAGAGGCATCAGGATGGTGGGGTTCTCCAGATAATAAACGTACATCGTGCTCCATAATGTGGAAATGGGATGCGCCTCGCTTCATCGCCTGCACGTCACCAGTCGCTATCAGCTGCGCTGGCAGCATGGGCACGATCTGCTGGTGGAAGCACAGTGCTCGTGTGAGCTGTGGCAGTCCCCAGTCGCTGATGCCGATCCACATTTTCCTTCGAAACCAGCTCTGGATGCGGCTCGCAGCCTAAAAAATCACAGTTTGAGGAAACCAATTTCCATTAAAATCACCAATTTTGACTCCTGCGACGCACCTTTTCCTCATTGAAGCGGCTAAAAGCTCCTCGAAACGGATTGAAGAACTGCTTTGCCTCAGAGATCGACTCGTGTACCTGTTGCCACTCGTCCACTGGCAGCGGTACATCATAGTCAAAGAGACTCGAGGGCTTGATTATCGTGTAGCTGCTATCCGAAGCGAACCGGTTGACGTAAACGAACTCGCCAGACGCGAAATTGAATTGCTTTCTGTACGAGTCCTGTGCCAATGTTAAGTCAAGCAACAAGCGTCACTTCGGCATTCGTAGTTAGTCCTCGATAGAGCATCACAAGCTGGCTTACCAGTGCGAGTTGCAGGCGACACCTGCGAGCCAAACTTCGTCGCACACACGCCTGGGCAAAGACTACGAGCTTCTCCTCTTTCTTGCGCTGTAGCTCTTGCACTCTCGCTTCTCGGTCCAGTCTCTCGCGCTTCTTTTCAGCGAGGACCTCGGGCGTATTCTCATACTTTGGAAGTGTGAGGCCGTAGTTCACCACATAGCGCACGAGGCTTTGGATCGCGACAAGACTCGAGGATAAAAAATCCTGAAGCTCAAAGAGGCTAGCCTGGTCTTCAGCCTCACGTAAACTGGCTGGAAGTAGTGTCAGGTGGCGAAAGCGCATGAACTGGAGCATTTTGTAGGCGAGTGTGGCTGAGAAATCCCACCGGCGCAGCTTTGAAGTCGATGGGAAGTACATGAGGATTGTGAATAGGCTCACGCGCTGCAGGACTTTGATGTAGTAGAGCGCGTCTTTGCTTCCAACTCCTTGTGCAACATTGAGTGAGAGAGAATAGCCTGAGACTGCGCCGTTGAACACCAGCTAGAGACAAGAAGCAACCCGGTTAGACCGAGGACGACAGGTCAGTCTATTTTACCAGAGCCACTTCACGAACCTTGCCCAGACTCGTCTGAATCGGGTTTCGAAAGAACTCGATGCAGTTCTTAGTTCTGTGGAGATAGAGGCGCTTGAGCAGTGTATTCAAATGGAAACTGGACCTCGTCTTTGAGCCACGTGGACCGCTTGTGAGCCCCACAGAGCGATTACCCTGAATTATCAGCGGCACTGAGTCTGATTCAGGACCTCGACTGTCATGTTGACGTGACGTGACCGAGTTGGGTTCAATGAACTCGCTGGAGACCCGCTGGCGATTCTCTTCTTCTCTGATGAACCGCTGAATCAGTCGCCCAGGAACGCGCAAGGACCACCACCAGCAGCTCATGGGCTCGAGGACCTCGAGGTCAAACCATTGATCTGATTCTGCCTCTTGATTCTCACCTCCTAGGTCTCGCTCGCCCAGTACACGAACCGGAATACTCTCAAAAGCGCGACTCTCTGATTTTGTCAGAGCTGCAGCGCGATAGAGCGAGACCCTGAAGCTCCGCGTCTCGAGTTTGCACACACAGGCGCACACGAGTCGACGTCGTTTCTCCCAGATCCGTTCACGGCGGTCAACCCAGATCTGATTCCGTCGCTTCCACTCGCGCAATGCACGCAGCCGACGCTGCATCCAGTGGACAATGCGCACGCGCATGCGCTCCACAAAGGCCGCTCGCTCTCGTTTCAGAGTCCTAAGCTCGTAGCGAGCTTTGATCTGCAGCTGCACGCTCACAACCTGGACTTTGAGAGCCTGGAACGGCTGATAGGCGCACCTCTTCCGCTCCAGGCTCTGGATAGTTATCGCGGCCTTGCGCTGCGCCTTCAGTCGCAAGAGCGCCTGCAAGTGCACTCTGCGGGTTGCAAAGCGCCGCCAGAGCGCCTGAATGCGCGTCGCAGCGCCAAAGTCGCGTGCAAACTTCGTCAAAAGCACGAGTTTGCACTCCAAGCGCCAGGAATCCACGAGCTCGCGCCAGATCTCAGCCATACTGGGCACCAGGAGCATGCGCTCAAAGAAAAGCCGAGGTAAATTGTTGTCGTGAGTGGCTGGGTACTCAGGGCTCTGGTTCAGGCCTGCTGATTTAGCCTTCTTCTTGGGAGACCGGGCCTCTGGGTACACGCGGCTGGCGACCTTGGTAAGCGCGCTCACAAAGCCGTCAAAGTTCATCTCGTAGTGGGACCCGGAGGCCAAGTGGCTTGCAAAGAGGAACGCGACGTCGCCGATGGAGAGAACATGTGGCTGGACCGCGATTTCGCGCAGCAGTTTGCTGAATTTGACGCTGTCGATCGCGTTCGAAGCCGACGGCGGGTGCGAGTTTCTCAGCTGTTCAAATTTCCTGCGGAGTACGCGCCCGCAAACGTCTGTCGAGCGACGAAACGGCTCCCAGTCGACGCCTCTGCTCCAAAAGTTCACTTCGAGCTGGGTCTCCAGGCGCGCGGTGGCCATGGACACGCGGAAGAATGTCAGAAAAGTGGAAATTGTCGAGGCATTGTCATTCACAAAGTCGAATCGCGGATGGGTGACGAAACGCAGGACGTCCTGGAGCCACTTTGCTGGGACTTTAGTGATTTGGTTTTGATCCACAACCTGCCAAACGTAGGCACTGCGCAGAAGCACTAGGGTGTCTTGAGGGCAAGACGCATCACGTTCAAAGTCGATCTGGAGCCGTGGTTGTGGTGAACTCTGAGTCGGAGTCTCAGTCTTTTCATGAGAGAGTGGTGGGAGTAGCTTGGCGCTGGTAACATGGATGACAATGTCTTCGTTGTAGAGCACGAAGCGTATGCTAGTGGCTTTGGATCGGTTCTCAGTGTCCCCACTGGTCTTGAAGAGCTCTTGGTTGAGCTCAGAGGCGAATGGCGTGGTCAGAACGGCGGAAGTTGAGCTTTGGACGTCCGCGAGTGCGTATAGGGGCTTCAGGTACTCGCTCTCGGGATCAAAGCGCTGGCAATATACATATACACAGATTCTCAGTCATCCATAGATCTGTTACCAGTCTATAAGTCATCTGTACCTTGCTGGGCAGCGTCACGTGAACTTCTCTGGGCTGCTGCAGTTGCTGATTCGCGCGCGCGACCTGGAACGCGGCGATCTTTTGGGTCTCGGTCTTGTAACCTCTCGTCTTAGCCTTGTATTTGACTCTCTGTTGGCCACTGTCTAGCTCGAGCTCGAGCACGAGAGACGAGTCTTGGAGCAGCTGGAAGTGCGCGAATGCGCGCCAATTCACGAAGAACTCGGCGAGAACGGCCGCGGTGGAAGTACTTGAGTGAGGTTCGAAGATCATCTGTTGCATCTCGTAGTAAGTTGTAAGGCTCGCGTCATAACTTGGAGATGGAGCTAGTGATAAGAGCGAGGCCATAGGAGGCAGGTGGTTGGGCGGACCTGCGTTCAGGAGCGCAGTCGAGATCTCTAGATGCAGGCGCTGGAGTTCAACAGCATTGCCCGTGCGGGCACTCCCACAGAGTTGCGCCACGAGCGCAAAGGGCATGAGCGAGAGGGCACTCATACTTAGCTCCAACACTGTCGGGAGCAACGCGCCACGGTACAGAAAAGCAAAGTCTCGAATACCAGTGGGGGGCTTTGACTTCGCCTGGGCTCTCAGTATCACACGCTGGATCTCGAGACGCAGCTCTGCGACCGAGCCGCTTGGATCGATAAAAGCGTTTCCGATACCCGCGAGTGTGAGCGTGCGTGGATGGCCCGTAACCTTGGAAGAAGCACAGCCAACCACAGCAAACTTGAGCATAAACATGGACTGTGTTAGTCCTGGAGACACTGCTGGAGAGAGGTGGCTCAATATGGCTGGCTTTTCAAACACGTGTGCGTGAAGCCCCAGTTGGAAGAGCGTCGCTTTGAGCGCAAACTTTGGGATCCGAATCCATAGTTCGTTGCTGTTGATGAGCTCTCGAGTGAACACTGTCGGCACGCGCTGCTTCGGATTCCAAAAGCTACTCGATGAGCGCTTGGTGGCCGCAGCATTATCCAGCAGTAAGCCTGAGTCGGGGCCATGCAGTCGTCCCAATGTGTCGCAGCTGCGGGTCGTGTCCATGCGCAGCACAGCCCACTGAAGCATCGACGAACTTTTCGTCTGCTGCTGTTGCTGCGAGAGCCTGGCCAAATTCTCACTGCTGCAAGTCGCCTGGAAGAGGAAGAAGCGGCCACCGATCTTGAAGCCCGCGCGGACAGCCTTCACGTCACCTAGAACTAGCGTTCGCTGGACAGGCGAGGCTCTTTCTTGTTGGTGGTGGTGAGGATGCACTTCCGGTGCCAGCCATGGATGTCTCAGTTGCGCCTTGAGCCGCTTTCTGTGTCTCTTTCCTGCAGCTCCGTTGGGATCTAACGACGTAACTGCTAGGCACAGGAGCACCCAGGCCGCCAACTGGGCGCCGATCGAGCTCACACGGGCGTAGATCTCGAGCGCCTCTGGGTACTCTGAGCTCAGACCACAGTCAGCAGAGCTGGGACACCGGCCCACCTGATCATAGAACGGCTCGAGCGTTTGGTACACGAACCGGAGCTGCGCTGGCGTGACGCCAGCGTAATGACGCTTCCTCATAGATTTTTCGCATTGCTGCTGGCGCTTCTTCTTGTGGAGCTTCTCGTACACCAGTGACGCGTTTGAGAGCAACTCGAGTCGCAGTAGCGGCCAAGGTGGGGCCTCCAGGTCCATCACCTGAGTCTGAGATTGAATAGAAGTTGTGAGCGAGAGCAGCAGACAGTGGACGCACGCCACCACTGCGTGTATGAGCGCGTGTGGCTGGCCTGGGAAGGCCGCGAGCACGCGCAGGTCGGCAACGCTGAGCTGTTGGAAGACCCGGTCGAGGGTCAGTACGTCCTGAGTCGTCAGGGTTGCGACAGTATTCGCCAGCGAAGGCGACCGAGGCGCATAGCTGAGGCTCATTCAAACCATCCAGAGGATGCCTTGAACGGACGCGAGTTGAACTGTTGAGAACAAGATCCAGTGCCTTGAACGGACGTTTCAAGACACTGGATATGATTCTCAGCAGCTACCAGAGTCGAACGCACCTTCTTGGTTGCTTCGAATTCGCACGCGCAGCCTTGACGAGTGGTGTCTATGACGGCGTTGCCGAGCGATCTCCAGAAGGCGTTGATTGGCGAGATCGGCATGAGCGACGAGCTTGATGCCGTGGGCAGCGTGCTCTACGACGGCCTTCCTCCCAGCATGTGGCGCTCGCTCTGCCCCAAGACTGAGAAGCTGCTGGGCAGCTGGATGGAGTACTTCATGCTGCCATCACTTGATAGTTGTTCACTTGCTCTCGTGCACTTGCTTGATACATTCAAAAGAGAGAGATGCATTGGAGACTTGCTACTGTAATAGATACTAGAACTGGGAAAGCGAGATTAATCAACGTTATCGTAGCTTGTTGTGTAACAAGCATCTGCCTTTGTACAACTGAATCACAGGAGCGCGTGGCGCGCGCAGAAGCTGGCGCGTGAGGTGAATGATGGAGATTTGGGGGCGCTGGATCTGGCGCACCTGGATACACGCAAAAACATGGAGGGAAGGACACGGTGACGCCAGAATGCAGGAATGCTGGAGTACAGAGAGCACGTTGATGCTGGAAGCGAGAGTCAGCAAGCAGGATTGATCGGTTCTATGTCGGGGAAGCCCTAGTGATTTTGCTCCAATGGGAAGAGATGGTCGTCCCACCACTGCCATCGGATCACCAGACTGTAGTGCTGGCAATCATGGACACAAGACAGATCAAGACTTCTCGCCCTCGTCAACGAACACGAATTAGATAACCTGTCCAAGTCACCAGGCCTGAACTGATGCTGGAACAAGTCTGAGCAGCAATCGAAACGCTAGAAGCTACCTCAACAGCAACGTCCTGACAGTTGTGGGATCGCCAAGTTCAGTTCATCTCAGAGCAACTCGCACGTTTGCGGTTGGCAGCAGCCAGACAAGTCAAACACTATGCTAAGAAGCTTTAGGCAGCGGCTGAACGTGTCAAGGTCCAGAGAGAGGACTTTATTCTCGAAGAAGTGGTCAAAGGAGAGGATGAAGCGGAGCGGTGTTTCGCTCTGTACCTTACTTCCAATCCTAGTGAGGTTCGCCACCTTTCCAACGCATGCCCAACTGGTCTTGCGGCCAGACGATCACCACAACCAAACGAAGCTACGGTCGTGTTTACTCAGCCACAGAGACGATCGCGGATATCATGGCAGGCGAATGGTCGAGCATTCTCCGACAAATTCACTCGCCAATGCCGGATACTCAACGAGAAGCCCTCTTCGACAAGCGGATCTAGATTCCGTGGAACAGGATGGTTTCTCGAGACTGGAACTCAAAGATTATGACACCTATTACGGCGAAAGACGTGGTGGCGGCTATCAAAGGGCTGCAGCGACACGAGTCACCAGGTCTTGATGGTCTCCCAAATGACTTCTGTCGGGATTGTGCAGAAGAAATCACTCCCCGTTTAGTAGATATGTTCAACTCTTCCTGGCGGAAAAGAGGATGCCGTGTTCATTCAATCATGGCCTCGTCATCATGCTGAGAATGGAGATTCGGACAACGCCATGGACTACATACCGATCTCACTTCTCCAATCGAGCTACAATACCTTTGCACAAATCCTAGCTTCGAAAATCCAAGAAGGGCTGTTCACTTCCATCAGGGATTCCTAACAGGGGTTCGTGAGATTGCGGCTCCTGGAGAGATCAATTGTCCTCATGCAATCAGTCCTGCAACAAGCGTATTCGGACGACACTCAAGTTTTGGAAGAAGCAGCTGCAGTCTTTCTCCTCGACTTCATGAAGGCTTATGATTCGCTGAATCGAACTTTCCTCCTCCTGTGCCTCAAAAACTTCGGGCTCAGTGCTGCTTTCATCGCCCTCATTGACCAAACGCATGCCGACACGACGGCTCAATTCAGTGTCAATGGAGAACTGTCGCATAATATACCAGTCGTCTCAGGAATTTGTCAAGGATGCCATATAGTGCCCCTTCTCTTCATCATCGCGGCAGAGGCCTTAGCCCTCATGGTTCATAAGAGAAGCAGCTCACCGGCATCAAAGTTCCAGGCCTCCAAGAAGAGAGGATCAAACTATTTGCCTTTGTAGATGACTCGGTAGTGTTTCTGAACAACAGTGCAGTCCACAAACGACTTCTGGTCGTCCTCGACAACTTTTACCAGCTGTCTGGACTCAAGGTTCAGCTGGCAAAAAGCGTGTATATCTGCCTCAACAAGAAAACCCGCCAGCCACGAGGTCAAGGCATTTTAATGCTCCAACTTGACCAGGACACACATTACCTTGGGATACAGCTAGGATATCAAGACTGCACAGGTGCGAGCTGGAAACCGCAAGTCCGGAAACTCAAGATCAGACTGGCAGTCGCAGCCAGAGTCACCAACAGTGTGATCGGAAGGATCAAAATCATCAACTCGATTATGTCGCCAGCGGTTCTCTTCACAGCGCAAGCAGTTCACCCGCTTCCAGCCACGATGAATCTCCTCACCAACCTCCAGAAACAGTTCTTTTGGCGCGGTCATCTCTCCACAGAATCCATCCACCACAAAATGAGCCCAGAACTTATCTACACACCCGTTGCCAATGGAGGCCTGCGGCTCATATAAATTGAGCTGGCGATCAAGCGACAAGACATGAGGAGAATCTGTCAATGGCTGGTAGCCAACCGGATAATCTTTACGGAAGCTAAGCATGAGAGAGTGCACACCAGCATTTCTCAGTCTACAACGTGTTGCACGATCGCCCCTAGTGCCTCCTCAGTCAGAACACTCAAGAAGGTCCTCGCTACAAGGACGGTTCAGCAAGTTGGAGTAGAGTTCCTCCAGCACCACTTACAAGATCATGAAGACATGGATCTCAAGTGGACAGGGGCGACAATTCTCAGCATGAAGGTACTGTGGACTTAACCCATTTTCAGATGGCAAATCGACGGCTCAACGGTGCTTCAGGTCTGCGGCGACTGACATCAGCCCGAGATACAGTTCTCCAAGGTTGTGCAGGCCTTCTGGCCGATTTTCTCCTGGGCGAGCAACGTGTGGATTGTGGACAAAAATGGCAAACCACTCAGTCATCACAGCCACGCTTTTCTCAGGGTGTGCCCAGTAGCGCAACTCCACCTACGACGTCGAGCAACAATATCCTGGATTTT
Source organism: Globisporangium paddicum (assembly GCA_023334015.1). NCBI lineage: Eukaryota > Oomycota > Peronosporomycetes > Pythiales > Pythiaceae > Globisporangium > Globisporangium paddicum. Next base: position 62,914 of record JAASFV010000021.1, read on the forward strand.
TTTTTAAATTCCAGGCGTTGGGAAGAACTGGACAAGATAACGACTCGACAAGGTCCATGACTGGATATGTAGCCTGATTTGCTGTTCGCCAGCACTGGTACCGAGCGAAACATTGCTCCTGAGTCCGCGCTTGAATATTTGGGGCACTGGAGGAGGAGGGGTCAGTCGCGAGTACACATGGATTACTAACGGAGCAGGAAGCGTCATCAAAGTTCCAACCATACCGACGTTCGCATCTCAACACATTGATTTTAGAAGGCAATCTCAGGGCATAGTGTGGCATGTCACCAATGCGTTAGCAGATGCAGCGACACAAGCAGACGCTGCCCTGCTCCGGCAACTACAGGAGAAAGAGGGACTTACTTTTCACCCGCGCCACGCTCTCGGGATGGCGTTCCAGTGGAACCTCGGCAACGAAGTCCATCCAAAACGAGTACTGCAGGAACTTTACCATCAACGACGCTCAAGGCAGCAGCAACCGGAGCCCAAGAGACACAACATACCCCTCAAGAAACTCACGCACTCAGCCAAGGCTAGCCAATGGAACCAGGCGATCCAACAAACGACTATTAGGCGTTGCTGGGGCCACAAGCGAAGCCTCACCCACTTTCAAGTATGGGTTTGGTACCGCCTCGTGGCCCGTCAGCTGAACCTCCATCGCGTACAACGGCCGACCAAACCACAGTGCCCCTTGAACACACAGCACCTGCGGACACACCAAAGAAACTCTTGATCATATCGTATGGGACTGCAATCGAGGAACTGTAGCTTGGATCCTGGATCCTACTGCTATAATGCTGGCTCAGCGAAAAGATTTCCGCTTCGAACAGAGACTCCATAAAGCGAAGGGCCCTCAGCAACAGCAACAACAGCTGATCTGCTCCGCCGCCATCATTGCCAGTTCAACGTAACCTGCAAGAACACTATAAACGCTTCTCGCCGGAGCATGCCGAGGCGTTGCCGCTCATCTGGCTCATGTACTGCACGATTATTCCAGCCCAGCTTTGGCAGCTCAGGAACACAACGGCTCACGAAGGCACCCAGCTAACAATGCCCGCGACCACAGCTCGGACCTAGAGCGTGTGCATGACCCAGATGAAAGCCCACAGCAACCAACTTACATGGAACTCAGCGACCCACATAGCTGGCATATGCCTCAGGCAAGCGCTGTTGGTCCTGGAAAACCATGATCTCGCCACCGATACCAAGAGTTGGCGACCAGCACGACTATACTTCGACGGTGGAACCCGGGGAAGCTCAGGCCCCGGCGGCAGCGGGTGAGCGCTACTAGTCCTACCACCAACCGCCTCCTAATGGATCCTAGAGTCAGTCGGCTACACCTACAAAGGAGAATCACATACGAACAACTATAGCAAATATGAAGCAGTGAAGGAAGGACTCGCAAGAGCCTTGACCAGGTTCACAGGCCAAGACACCTACCTCGACATCTTCGGGGAAAATAATATCATTCTCCAACAACAAGGGCGAGCTGAACCCAAATGGAGCAGAGTGCGTGAGCTGACGGCCAACTTCAAATGGCTTACATGGAATCACGTCAAACGAGAACAAAACACCATGGCAGACAACATGGCCAACGAAGCGATGAACACCAAGGCACGCAGCACCAGCACCAGAGACTCCAGCGGATCCGATGCGATCCGGCTAGCGACACTCAAGACCAAGCTCATTAACGACATCAAGTCGATCGAGGCACCTGCTCAGCCTTCACTCTTTCAAACATTATTAGATAGAAACATATAAAACCCATGGGTTAAATATCCTTCTTCTTCTCTAAAAAAACATCATTTGCGTGACCCAAATTTTCGGGCGTACTCCACAATTAGTATTAATAACACTAATTTGCATAAAACACTATTGGCGTTGCAGTATATTAGTGTTGGTTCTATACACACTTCTATATAAACAAATATCATGTAGATTCAATATAGTAAATATTAGGGTTTAAGCATGATTTTTAGGTCTAATTTGTGCTACTTATATGAAACCTCGGGCATCACATAAATTAGTGTTATTACTTCTTTTGAAAATTAACGTAATATACTGTGGTTGGTTAGTGCAGCTCTAGCGGTGGAGTTATAATAGGAATGCAGCTATGCAGCTCAGAGTATGCTGGTCGGGAGGTCCAAACCATCCAGAGCTGAACGGCTGAACGGACACGAGTTGAGCTGTTGAGTATAATTAGATGCATGTTGAGAGTTTATAGTCTAGCTCCAGCGGTGAAGATATAATAGGAATGCAGGTATGCAAGCTCAGGGTATGCCGGTCGGGAGGTTTTCGCAAGTCTAGCAAAATGAGTGGCTGGCGTGCACCGAGACCTCGGCTCCTGTCAGCCAACCATTTGAGAAAGGCTGCTTAGAGTGCCGTGTTGACGAAGAGCTGGTCTTTTTCGACGGCTATCCCGACCTTGGAGTTGGCGGTCACGAGGCGCGAACCGTCGTCCGAGTAGACGTAGGTGGCCGGCGAGAGCGAGGCCGAAATGAGCGCCTTGACGACCTTGCCCGTGGTCGTGGCGTAGTAGACCTGGCCGACCGTGAGGCCGCCCGAGACCTCGGCCTTGCCGCTGATGGCCACAGACGCCTTCTTCTTCTTGCTCGTGTACTCACGGAGCACGCCGACGGGGGCGCCAAAGTCCTCGACGACCGAGAACCGCTGGTGCACCGTGGCGCCGCGGAAGCCCAGGTAGCCCGTGACGACGCCGTCGTCCGAGACCGGGAGCACGTCGAGAGTCACGGTCTTGCTCGTCGCCGGGGTCTCAGCGATGAGGCTAAAGTCCGGCTTGGCGAGCGGGAGCACGGGCGTCACGTCCTTGAACGCGAGCGTCTCGCTCGAGTACTGGAGGATCTTGACGCTGAGCTTGCCGGCCATGGCCGGGTTGAGGAAACTGAGCACGAGGCGGCTGCCGGCGAGCTTGGCCATACTCGGCTTGGGCGAGAAGCTGTAGCCCTTGCCGAACTCAAAGGCGCCGCTCGCCTCGGTGACAACGTACGAGCTGCGGAAGCGCAGCGTGCCGTCGTAGCTCGAGACCGCGACCGTGGCGACCGTGAGCGCGTTGTTGTTGCCCTTGTCGACAAATGCGAGCGCAAGCACGCTGTCCGAGAGCATGATCGACTCGATGAGGTTCGTGGGCGCGAACTTGGTGTTGCACACGGGCGTGGAGAAGACCGCGACGCTCTTGGCCGCGGCCGAGAACGTCGACTTGGTCACACACAGGCCGCTGGGCGCCGTCGCGTTGGTCGTGTAGTACGGGATGATGAACGCGCCGGTCGTGCCCACAGCCGCGGGCTTGCCGAACTGGGTCATGGACGTTGGCGTGTTGTCGACGCCGAACCAGGGCGTGTCGGCCGAGAATGACACTGCCTTGGTCGATGGGTCCACCATGGCGACCTTGACACGCTGCGAGTAGCTCGTCGTCGCGTACGGCTCGTAGTACGCGACCACAAGCGCGCTCATGCCCGGGAGCGCCGCGATGAAGTTGGCGCTCGAGAAGTCCGTCGCCTTGGCACGCTGGGCTAGCATCAACGTGGCCGTGGCGCCGTCGAGCGCCACGGGCGTGATGTACGTCGAGTATGTCGCGCTCGTGAACGGCTCGATCGAGAAGGCGACCGCAACCGTGTCCGAGAGCGTGGCGATGCCGCGGAGGTACTCGTTCTTGATGATGTTGCCTGTGGCCACGGCGGCTGGTGTGATTGCCTTGGTCGTGGCGTCCACCGTGAAGGTCGTGACCACACTCTCGAAGGTCGTGCCGGTTGTACGCGCATAGCCCACGAGGTTAGTCGTGTACGACGACTTGGTCGTGCCCATGGGCGCCAGGTTGAGGTACTCGAAGTAGTCGGCGCCGCTCAGCTGAAGCGAATTGAGGTACGCGGTCGTGCCGGCGCCGTTGCGCAGCGTCGAAGCCGTCGAGAGGCTCACGACGTCGCCCTTCTTGGGGAACGTGTTGGTTGTGGCCGCAAAGTTGGTGAACGTGAAGCGCGTCGTCGGGCTCGGGCGGTTCACAAAGTGCAGCACGTAGAGCGCCGTGACGTTGCCGATCACGAAGAGCACGCAGAGCACCTTACAGATCAGCCCCTTGAGGCCGCCACCGCCGGAGCACGAGTCGCCCGAGCTCGGGCTCTTCTCGAGCTTGACTTGGGATGGATCGACGGGTTTCTGGGGTTCCATCGTGGCTGTAGAGACTAGAAGCTGTTGGAGGCTTGGAGGCTGGATGGATGGCTCGAGGGGGAGGAGGGAAGATGGGGAGTGAGAGATCGATGCCCGGGCCTTTGATCCAGAGCTCTGCGACCTGGCCATGAGGCCTCGCTGCTGGGCGTTGCAAGAGGCCTATTTCGAGACCTCCAAGCGGGGAAACGACTCCGTGGAGCGCATGGGATCGCGATCCCATGTCATAAAAATATATTTTAACCCTGAAAAGGGATCGCGATCTCATAAAAAGGATATTTTAACCCACACATCCAATTCTTATTGAGTTTCAGGGTTAAAATATCATTTTTATGACTGGTTTGGACACAAGTCACAAACTAAACGACTACTACAAAAGTACACTTTGTGCAAGTCATAATGCGAAACCGCTGTGTAATGTTACACATATAATTACCCAGTATGGGCTATGATCATATGTAACATTATACCGGCTAGGTATACAAATATCAAGTCAAATTGATATTTGTGCGACTTTAGAAGAACTTATTTTGTTTTTTCTTCGTCCAATTCTTCTATTTTGAAAGGTTAAATACCGTCTTTAAATCGGTATTTAATATGGCTTATGGGTTCAAGTACACGAAGAGGGCTCGCATTGGCGATCGTCATTGGGAGAAATGCAGCTCAAAACCACGATGAAGAGAGGCGCGCCATCGTGCTGGGACGAGGACAGCACTGACGATAGTGACTCCGAGGACGATTGAAAGGACGCCGCCTTCCAGCCAACCGGGCCGGGCACGTGGACCCCGGTCCTTACGGAGCGAGAGCTCGAGGAACTGCAGTGGAGGTAGCTAGAGCGCGCGTATAGACGCGAAACGGAGGAAGAACAGCGTGATCCCCATGCGTCTCGTGCTGCCGCCCAGTCGGTCTTCCACGTTGCCATCACCATCTTTTTCATCACGCTTGCCTTCGTTGGAGAGGTCGTCGAGGCTCACCACTGAGCGCTGGCTTAACTGTGACTCTGGCGAGCGGAACGACGGAGCTGCTGCTGCTGTGTGACCAACTTTGCTATCGTGTGTGCGACTGGGAAGCGATGCGTGACGACGCCCATCTGCAGCCTTGAGAGCTGATGAGGAGACGTCAATTGCGTCGAGCGTGAGTTCCTGCGTCGTGACGTCCGAGCCTTTGCTCAAGGCGATGGACAGAGTGTCCTCAGAGAATGGACACTGGCAATGGACTGGTGAGTCCAACGTTTGAACATGATGTTTCCAACAAGGGTTTAAGCAACATTAAACACATGCCGAAATTATGAATTTTATAAAAAAAAAAATATAATTTACTTTATAAAAACAAATTGTACTGAAAAGTCAAAATTCAGGTAATCGAGAGAGAGAGAGAGAACAGAAAGAAGGAGAGATAGAGGAATAGTAAGCAATATATATATATAGAGAGAGAGAGTAGGAGTAAGAAAACGACCTCCATTTACTTACAAACTTGGTGATTGTGATGACCACGCACGACCTGGTTCTTCGACTACTGGGCCTAGATCTGAACTCATATTGGTCGTCCATTTGAACGCGATCCGATTCAGCTCATCAGGGACAGAAGCTGATCCTCTATTATTCAGCGGCAGCGAGGTCTTAGGCTTGACCCATGCTACGATGGCCTCAAACGTGTTTTGAAACACAGGGATGAACTTGCTCCCACGGTACACCAAGATGTCCTCGACATTCACGGTATACTCACGATAGGAATAGTTGTACGAGCCTTGTAGTAACATGTATTCATCCACTATAGCAAACTGTAAGAGCAACATAATCAATAATATTAGCTGCCATCTCCCACATCGTCGAGAAACTACAGTCCGAACCTTGTTGTGACGAAGCTCCAGGATGCCTTGGATATTGACCCCAGCGCTCTTGAGCAACCTGACATTGGAGCCTGGCGCATCCGCTGTGATGTTAGTTCCCAGGATACATAGGCCACTTCCGATGCGATTGAATATCTTCATTCGACTTTTGTACATCTACATAACATAACTACTGCTAGATGCCGTCGCAGAGGCAAGCGCGATGATGCTGCCTGCGATGTGCACGGCACGCACCCAGTATATGATTATGCAGGGTTGCCCAACTATAATTGTTTATATTAAGCTAATTATAACATAACCAGTTTAAGTTAATTTTGGTTGCGCAATGAGAGTCTATAGGGAGAACGCCCTGTCGCCCTTGCGCAAGACCCAGGAAGAAGACCACACGCGATGATGCAGTGGCACCTGGCATTCTGCTTTGTTCACTTGTCGATTTACCATCAACACGCCAGGTACCACCCACTGAGCGTAACTGGTCTGTTACTTAACCATCGCTACAGAGCAACTAGCTCTTGTCTTACCAACATTTCCGCAAGTAAATATATACTTGAAACTGATATAAAAAACTGCCTATCGCCGCTATTGCTGTTGCTTTGGTCAGTGTTTTATCCAACAACAACCATAATACATTAGCACATATTGCATAACATCAACACATTGCGCAACAGCTCAACTGTTGGCACGTGTTGGTGTGCATGCAAATCTCCAGTATGCGCGTCGCTCGCTTCAAGTAACTCATGAACAGCCAAAATGATGACGGAACGTGGTGGTACTTGGTGCAGCCTATTTTTCGCATAGTTCGTGCGGCTCCAGTGAATCAGGGCACCTATGGTCTCGAAAGATCTCGCCGCGCTGAGCCTGCCGAAGTTCACCAGCTACACACTGTATCTCCATGATTTCGCCTCGTTAGTGCCTTGAGCGCGTCGTCTCGTTCATGCTCGATTCTTAGATGGCGTCCATACTGCTTGATCAACTCAGCGCGGAGGTGCTCGGCGCTAGCTGCGAAACTTCGAATGGTCAATTGCAAACTACAACAAACTTGTTTATCCGAATATATGGGAAACATAACACTTTACTAACAAACCACTTTGCTTATGCCGTTACCAATGTATTTTCTGCCTGTACAGATAACGACGATGCCGAATGCCTACGGACACAACAGTAAATCCGATACATAAGCAATTTGGCTCAATTTGTAGTGCGCGACCAAACGCAATGCC
>JAASFV010000022.1:0-67797 GCA_023334015.1 Globisporangium paddicum
ATTGTTTATAAAGTACGCATCTGGCCCCTGGTAGGGTGGCCAGTGCGAACCTATACTAAGTTTGGTCTTAAAGATATTGCACAAACAGTAGTTTGGCAGAGTGGTTACTGCGGTGTAACGCACTCGTGTACCCCGTTACAAATAGCAACACACCTGTCTGGCCCCAAGTCGTTCAGCTTGACTGCGGTGGCATTATTGTCGTCAGTCGACGAGTCGCTGACCGCGATGTAGACCCTGGCGCTCTTCTTCACGAGCGCTTCGGCCATCATCATGCCAACGTACGCGCCACCAGTGATCACGACGACTTTTCCCACCACACCGAACTGCTCTTGAAGAGCAAGTGCCAGAGCGAACTGCCAGTAAGTTGCGCTGTCACGCGGTGCTGCAGGTATTGCGGGCGAGCGTGACTTGCGCTTTCCCAAAAGCGCGGTATGGGACCTCACGGGTGGGCGTATGCGTGGTGTTCACCAGTACGGTCCGCGAATGGGCGGGCGTGGCGTTAGCCAGTACGAGTTGTAGATGTGTCTGTAGCGGCAATTCTTCCTGTGAGGGCCAAGTGGGTATTTCTCCTTTGAAGACACGCAGTTCCTTACTTGAAAAACAGAAGGTGAATTCGAAGGGGGATGTTTTTTTGGCTTTGGGAGGTCTTTTTGAGCAAACGGGTAATGCGTTCAGCCGGGATCTCTGTATGGGCAGCGCACAATTGGGTATGTCGCTCTTGTATCGGAGCGGCCTGTTCGAGCAAATGGGTAACTTGGAATCTCTGTCTGAATTGAGAGCAAATGAGTAACAAATTGGTTTGTGAAAAACTAAATTTTACGAACCAAATGTTTTTGCTCAATGTTCCCTGAAAAAAAATCTTTTCGTTTTTGGCAAATGACAAAATAGGTTATCTTGTGCTATAATAGGGATTTGTACACTTTTTCAACAATAAAAAGTAGTTCGTTGACACAAATAAAATTGTATATCTTTTCAACGAACTACTAGTACTTTTTATCCGAAAGGCAAAAATGCCGAAAATGCACTGGGTATTTAGCCTTGTCGGATGCGCTCTTCTATTTGGTCGAGTCTTGTACCTCTAGTGACGAAACAGAGGGGGCGAAAACTCAAGTCATTTGTGTAGAGAAGACTCGTCTGATATAAAACTCCATATATTAAAAAAGGCTAGAACTCAAGTCATTTCGATACAAAAGAGGGCGAAAAGCTATTTTCACAGTTCTCACTCAAATACTGGCCTAAGCTACTATAAAAACGAAATTCGGTACTCTCTCACTTGGGGAGCTTTCTTCAGAGCCAAAAAGCAAAAGAAAGCAGCTAAAGATCTTCCGTCATGTCCAGGTGCGTCTGCTATATGCGCGTGCTCTTATGAGCTCATGTCCACATGTGTGTGGTGATGTGCATGCTCATTGTATCTCCCTTTCTATCTTCCCGTGTGTGTGCGCTACGTCTGCAGATACGATCGTGCGATTACCGTCTTCTCCCCAGATGGTCACCTCTTCCAAGTGGAGTACGCCATGGAAGCTGTCAAGAAGGTTTGTTAGTGAGCGTCTGTGTGTATATGACAGGGGAATGCCATGGGTACTGACTGTCGCTTACTGTACTTGTTAGGGAGCTGTGGTTGTCGGTGTCCGCGGTAAGAACTCGGTGATCCTCGCTGTTGAGCGCAAGGAGATCGCCAAGCTGCAGGTACATAACGGCGCGTATCTTTCTCCAAGAGATTCATATGTATGAGGCGGATTGCTCACTCACATGCTCGCCTATGAACAGGACCCTCGCACGGTGCGCAAGATCTGCAAGGTCGACGACCACATCTCCATCGCGTTCGCTGGCCTCACCGCCGACGCCCGCGTGCTGATCAACAAGGTGCGCGCTTGTATACTCATCTCCCGAGTCAGACCATGTAGCATTTGTTCAGAGAGCTAATGCGCTGTCATGTCTTCCGTATATGTAGGCCCGCCTTGAGTGCCAGAGCTACCGCCTGACGGTGGAAGACGCGCCGTCGGTGGAGTACGTGGCGCGCTACGTGGCGCGCATCCAGCAGAAGTACACGCAGCGTGGCGGCGTGCGCCCGTTCGGCATCTCGATGTTGATCGCCGGCTGCGATAACAAGGGTGTGCCGCAGCTCTACCAGACGGATCCGTCGGGCACGTTCTCGGCTTGGAAGGCGAACGCTACGGGCCGCAACTCGACCAACATCCGCGAGTTCCTCGAGAAGAACTACGCCGAGGACCTTTCGGAGGAGGACGCCACGCGTCTGGCCATCAAGGCCCTCTTGGAGGTACGAATTTCTTGTCCCGATGCTATTACTAATAATTAACTGACCTTGTACCATATTATGATGCAGATCGTCGAGTCGGGCAGCAAGAACATTGAAATCGCGATCGTCCGAACCGGTGGCGTCGTCTCGGTGCGTGCCGACTTGCATCTTGAGCTCCAATACTATATCGGCATGTGTTTTTCTGATGTTGTTACGGGATTTTTTTTTTTATCTATGTGAATGCAGTCACTCGAAGACGACAAGGTCGAGGCGCTCTGCGTGGCGATCGAGGCCGAGAAGGAGGCCGCGCGTGCTGCGGGCGAGAGCAAGTCGTCGTCCAACTGAGCAGGAGGCGGATGAGTGAGAGAGGAGCAGCTGACTCGACAGGCAGTGCTTGCGAGGCCGTTCATGACACCACCCCACATTTCCTGGACAGCTTCGAGGCAGCGAGCAAGAGCGAAGAGCATGATCAGTTTAACACAATACAAAAAGCAGTTTGACTTGGGAGAAACGAGTTGCAACACAAGTTTCCTCGAACCAAAAATCGAGTTTTCATTGTTTATTCGTTGTTCAAATCTGTCCACATGAACGCGACACCTTCACTCACTCACCAGTCCTCACGCCATCCGTCCAAATGAGCTCTTCGCCAAAAAGACATGTCACCTACTTGACCTCCACCGCAATGGCTTAGTTGTCGACCGAGTCACGCTCGTAGATGGCCCAGCGGCGGTTGTGCTCCTGACCCTTACCGGGCGCCACGCCCGAGTCGCCGCAGCCGCCATCGGCGCAGCCGCAGAAGTGCTCCTGCGAGTCCATGCACGGGCGGTTGCAGCCGGCGTCGTTGCCGTCAAAGTCGCCGGCGTTCACCGGCAGCTTGTTAAACGCGAACGCGTGGCCCTCGGCACCCACGCGCGAAAGCGCAAAGTAGCGCTTGTTCTTGTTCTTGGCGTGGTGCAGCGCCAGGTTGTAGTTCGCGCCGCTCGAGCCGCCAGAGTACACGCGGTCGTTGCCGAGCATGTCCTCGCCGGTCACGCAGCCAATAAAGTGCGTCTTCTCCTGCGAGACGTCCTTGCCGGCGGCCGCTGCCTCGCTCAGGCGCGCCTTCTTGAGCGCCGTGGTGGCCTCGACGTTCGACGGCTTCTTCACCTTGAAGATGCGCACGATCCAGTGCTCCGATGTGAACGACTCCTCCAAGTGGGTCAGCTTGATGTTCTTCACACCCACCTCCGTGTTGCGCGCGCGGTCGTAGCCTGGAGGGCGCTGATAGTCGGTCATCACCTCGCCAAAGCGGTAGTAGCAGAGCTTGTAGGCCAGGCAGTTGTGCAGCTTCTTGGAGCCGCCGGCGCCGACGTCAAAGTTACCCGACGACGAGTAAAAGTCGCGCTCACTCGGCATGTCGTTGGGGAAGACGCCAGAGCCGATGCGCACGGGCCAAAGGAACTTGTTGATATCGTCCGAGCTGTAGCCGGTGAGGCCTCCAAAGATCACGAGCACGTAGTCCACGTCGAGCGACTGCATGATCGGGTACGCCTCCTCCTCAGTCGACGCCAGCGCGCGGCCGACCGTCGCGATGTGCGTGTTGTTCCACGTGTTGTTGTCCACGATGACCGTGCGGTTGGCCATAGCCGACATCTGGTAGCCGTAGTCCCACCACGCCATGATCTTGGCGTCGGCCTCCGTGTTCTGGCGCAGCCAGAAGTACGCCTCGCGGTAGTCGTCAAAGTTGACGCGCTCGCCACTCTGCGTGCGACCGGCCTCGATCACGATCGACGGCGACGAGTACGCCATGGACGACACGTACGTGGCGTGGAACGTGTAGCTCAACAGCAGCACGAGGAGCCCGCCGATGATCGAGAGCGACACGGGCACCGGGATGTCCTGCGCGCCGTTCTTCGTCACGACAAAGTTGGCCGGGCGCTTGAGAATACCCATGAACTTGCGCAGCGTCGACGAGATGCCGATGGCGCCGAGGATGCACGCGATGGGTGCGAGCGTAAGCATGAGACGCACCATCACGCCAGCAAAGTACCACGCCACTGTGCCGTACAGGATCACAAAGATGCCGCCGTCCGTGATGTTCGAGAAGAGGAAGTAGAGTCCTACGGGCGCGAAGGGCACGAGCACGTGCAGGTCGAAGAAGTAGGACGTCCACGTCGTCGGCTGGTGCTCGCTCACGGACGCGATGATCGGGATGTACTTGGACGCGTACGTCGGGTCGAGCAGCGTGAGACTGCGGCCCGTCCACTGGACCTTGCCCATGAGCTGAAGCACGAGCAGGATGGACGCGAAGCCCAGGACGATCGCGCCCGCACCCACGAGTACGAGCCGGCGGAACGACGCGGCCGAGATGTAGTTGCGCAGCCAGTTGACGAAGCAGAAGACCTGCAGCAGCACGAAGACGCCGTGCGACCCGGCGCACTCGGCCTGCTTGATCACGTTGAAGCCCACGAACGGCACCTGCATGGCCATGAGGCTGCCGAGCGTGTAGAACGTCGAGTAGGCGATGTAGAGCCGCGGCGAGTAGCGCCCCGCGAAGATCATCACGAGCACGTAGATCGGGATCATGTTGATGATAAACACGTAGCCGCCCCAGGCCGCCACCATGTAGAAGTACGAGAGCGCGCAGCTCGCCGACCAGAACATTGAGCCCGTGTGCACGGCCTTGATCCACAAGTAGAACGTGAAGATGAGCGCGAAGATCGCGACACCTTCGTTGTCGTACGAGCCGCCCACCGAGCGAGAGATGTAGGACGGCACGATGCCTGCAAAGGCCGCGGCCATGAGCCCCGCGCTCGAGCGCTTCGTCACCTCCTTCGTGAGCAGGTAGCTCGCGACCGCCGTGTTGGCCGCGAAGATCGGCGCGAGGAAGACGCACGTGTTACGCACGTTAATCGAGATGTTGAGCAGGTTAAGCACCCAGTAGACGAGAGCGGCCGTGTACATGAGTCCCGGGTAGATCGTGCCGCCGATGATGCGCCCCAGAGGGTACCACGCGCGGTCGTCGAACCAGTCGAGGAACTCGAGGAAGCCCTCGGACGCCAGGTACTTGGTCGTGCGGTAGTTGAAGTACGGATCGAACTCGTGGATCACCTGGTATGCAGAAGGAAGGAGGGATGATGCATGCTGGTTAGCTATCGCAATCCCAGCGGATACAAGGAGGGGGGGAGATAGGGAAATACACACACACACACAAACGTACGGATTCATAGCGCACAACCGCGAAAAGGCGGATCGCGAAGGACATGAGGCAGATCATGCCCAGGATCGCGTACTTGGCAATGGGCGCCAGCACGTTCGCGTCGTCTTCAATGTCGTGCGGGCTGTCGAGGCTCACGCCGAAGACGAGGCCCTCGTCCTTAGCATTGTCGCCCTCCTTCTTGCTGGGCGCGTGGGTCGGTTGCGCGTCATGGTGGTGGTGGTCGGCGGACGAGGGCGCGTGGGCCTCGGCCGCGGGGTCCGCGAGCTTCTTCTTGGCCTTCGCGGCGCTCTTGCTCACAGGCGGCGCCATGGTCACTGCCTCACTGCTCTCCTCCCTCCCTTGGGCTTGAGCTTGTCTTGAGAGCGAGCACGTGGCAAAGATTTTTTTGGTGTCCCCTTAAGTCCGATTATGGCGGAAAAAGTAGCAAAACCAAACCATAATATATGCAGCAAACTGGTTCGCCCTTTTTGACTTGAGTTTGTATCAGAGGTGGAGAGATTCGATACAAACTCAAGTCAAAAAAGGCGAGTCGTTTTTCTGGAAAACTATGGTTTGTTTTTGAAGTGTTTCCACCATAATCTGGGATGCAAAACTTGTGACTTGGTGGCACAGTTTTGACTTCCGTGTGTCATGGTTTTGACTTCCCGTGAGTGATTTTCAGCTTTAGTAATTACGCGTTTTTACATATATTTACGAAAAGCTGGTAGAAAATCAAAAGAAATACCGGCGATTTATCTGTCGTCATGATTGTCTAGGTTGTGATTTATCACCTGTCGTAATTCTCGAGGGTGCTGAATTACAATGGCGCAAAAATGGACCGGTCCCATTTTGAACCGGTTCCTTTTATCCGACATTTCAGTCAAAAATATCGGACTACATAAAACCTCTCTTTTCTGATAGATGAAACTATCGAAAAAAAGAGGTGTATTACCAAAGTCTTTTTTATAGGCAACTCTATATAGCATACAAAAAACAGGTCAAAAACAGGATGTCCGACTTTTCATTTTCTCCACCAGAATATCGGACTTTCGGAACGACTGGAAAGCAATGGCTGGAGAGCGATGTGGCTATATTGCGTAATTTCTCAAGAGTGGTGTGCGCCGTCCTTCATTCATTTGCTACTGTCCAAAGCAAGCACCTTCAGGAAAAGGTGAGGGCGTAATGGTGCTGAAGATGCGTGGGCGATGGCCCCTGTCGCTGCTCCCCCCTCTGCCTGTGCGCTACATGCATGAAGATGCGCGTCTGTCCGATCCCCCTGGTCCCTGTCCTTGAGCGAGTGAATCAGCTGCAGCTACGAACGCATTGAATCGCTCATGTACCTGTGATCGGGTTCGAGAGAGCGCAGAAGACAGCGGAGATCACTAGCAGCATGCAGCGAGCGAGCGAGTGTAAATTCTCCCAACCAGTGTCTGCTGAAGTGGGCAATCGAGTGACTCAATCAGCCTGACGAGCAACCAAACATACAGATAGGAACCAGTGCGGACGACAGGCAGGGAACAGAGGGATCGTGAGCACACGAGGGGAAGCCAGGCACCGCTGACAGGAGACCGTCGCCGGGCATAAATCGTGCGCAGACAGGACTAACAGGTGGCTATGTTGTTATTATTGCTCCTGCAGCCGTCAAGATGACCAACCTTCAGTACACCCACCCACGCAACTACGGCAAGGACTCCCGCCACTGCCGCGTGTGCCACACGACCCGTGGTCTGATCCGCAAGTACCACCTGGACATGTGCCGTCGCTGCTTCCGCGAGCGCGCCACCCAGATTGGCTTCGTCAAGGTACGCTCACCTGCATGTTGCAATGACGCCTATGGTGTTGCTGTGCTGGGATCCCTTGTAGCCAACTAACACTGTGATTGCTTCTGTTATTGCTTCCCAGTACCGTTAAATACTTTATTGGTCTCCGCGAACGCTCGCCACGGATGCCGCGAGAGAGCTCATTGCTCGAACCGCGGGCCGAACGGGCCAAATGGATGATGGGATGATGCTAGACATGCGAGGACAAGAGTTAGTCGCCAGCTTCCGAGCAAGGGCAGGGAGCGGATCGAACAAAACGGTCATCACGCCTCTTCTCGTCTCGAGAGTAACCAAATGGAAACTAATTTGCAACTGAAATGCGCCCTGCTCATCTTGGTCTTCTCATGGACGAACCGTTCGTCACTTGGTGTAGCTCTTCGCGCCCCAGGAGCTCAGCTTGCACCACCGCAATGCGATGGCTCCGTTGGAGCTTGAAGTCCAAAGGTAAGCCATGCATATACGCCCATATTGTGCGTGCAAAGAGAAGCAGTAGATCGTGGCAGCCAGGCTTCTTGGTAGCTGTTCGTGGACGAGAAGCTCAGCTCGTGGCTGAAGCCGTCGCAACGCAACAACCTACTGCTGAACACTGCGTGACGCCACTTCTCATCATTTATGTATCTATGTTACACTCGTAACCCACGGCCACAGACAGTCGAAAGCGACAGCAGAGCTCGTCCTCGCCCAGCCATTCGCGCCAACCCGAAGCCATTGTCCTCATGCTGCTGTCCAATGCGATACGATCAGATTTTTTGTCTGAGAATGCCTGATTCTTCTGAGAATGCTTTCTGATTGGCTCCGACAGTTTTTTTCAAACAGCTTGGTTTCAGTATACTTCTTTTTCACATGTTCGAACTTTATGGTCTCCGACTAAGTCCGAATATGTGAAGAAAAGGTATCCTGAACCCAAGCTGTTTGAAAAAGCTGTCGGAGCCAATCAGAAAACAGTATTTACTGATAAGCTGAGTATTATCAGATATATTTTCGGACTTTGCCGGATATTTTTCGAATAATCAACCTTTTTCCACTTCTCCCCTTGAAAAAAAACAAAAAAAGCGCAATTGGCTCACGAGAGCTACCAAGCAGCGAATGCGGAGGCCCTCGCTCTCCATGCGGCCGCCGCTGCGAGTGCTCACACATGCGCATGCACTGCTGCTAGTAATGCTCCTGCTGGTGCTGGTTGTGCAGCCGCAGCCCACGACGGCCGCTTATTACAGCGAGCGTGAGCTCGCGAGCGAGTCGTCCGCGGACTTCCCACTGCTCGAGCCGCACATGCACTCGCCGTCCAACAGCGCAGGCGACGGTGGCCGCAGCTGGAACCCGCAGCAAGTCGCGATCGAGATCCCGTCGCAGCAGCAGCTGGACGCGCTCGTGCTCGAGAGTCCGCCCATCCTGTTCATGCGCACGCGGCGCATGCAGAGCCTCTTCGCACTCGACGGCACCACCGCGCACGTGGGCGGCCGCGGGCGCGCGAACCGGCCGCGCGGCATCTCCATCACGCGTGGATTGCCGCTCACATCGCACAGTGTAGATCCGGCGTTCCACTACGGCCAGTTGGCCATGGACGACCGCGCACTCCGGTTCACGCCTGAGCAGCTGCACATGGGCACGCTGGCCACGTGCGCGCCCATGCTTTGGCTCGTGGAGATCGTCAACAGCAACACGCACCTGGGGCTGCGCCTCGACGACATCGAGTTCACGCGCGGGGGCTTCGAGGTGCTCACACACGTCCAGGGCATCGTGCTCGAGCCGACAGGCCGCCTGCGCGTGCAGTTCCTCTTCACGCCGAGCTTCCCGGACGACCGCTTCGAGGCCTTCATGCGCGTCTTCACGTCTTCGGGACAGTTCGCGCTGCGCATCACGGCCGACGTCGAGCTGCACGAGTTCGGACTCACGGGCATCCACGCCATCATCCCCGTGGCCACGGACTTGACCACGACGCTCGTGATGACTAACCCTTTTGACAACGTGGTGCGCGTGCTCGACGTCTTTTCGCGAGACGCAATTGGCTCGTTCTCCATGCCCGAGGGTGCCACGGCCATTTCGCCGCCGGCGCGAGCGCAACCGGGTGGGCCTCGCACAGGCGCGTGGGATATCCCGCCGGGAGAGCGCCGCCGGATCGTCGATTACACGTTCCATGCCAGTGACGAGGGCGTGTTCTTCACATACATTCGCATGGTGACGTCCCACGAGAGGCAACAACAGCTGGCGATCCCCGTGGTCATCGAGGTCGTGCCCGAGGGGTTACACTTTGAGCCGACGCAGGTGCACTTGGGCGTCCTCACGGCCTCCGACTCGCTGCGCCAGGTCGACGTACACTTGTTCAACGCGGCTTCAGTGCCAATTAAGATTTACAGCATCCACGTGGACGAGACAACCAACATGGACCTTATCGTCCAACTGAATGGACCCATCGTGGTCCCGCCACGCACACGCATCCGTCACGCAATTAATGTTCGCGCAGCCGCATTGGCCAAGAAAGAGTACACGGGTGAGGAGTACGACAGTGTGACCGAATGCTTCGCGACGCTCTCCATACGAACTAACCATTCGAACATCTTCAATACCACGATGAACATCAAGGGCGTCTGGCTCAAAGGGACACTCACGTACAACTTCAACGAGACGCTCGTGGGCGTCGTCAGCTCGCTATATGAAGCCTTTAATGGTGTTGATGACAATTCCTACGAGCATGAGGACACTGAAGAGTTGCAGCTGGACCCTCGGCTCCTGACAATGTCCACCTTCCTGAACGGATCCCTCGCTGGTGTTCATGCCGGCACGACAGTTTCGCGAAGCCTCAAGCTGCAGAATCTGTACAACATCTCCCTGGACCTCGAACGTGTGTGGGTGTCCCCGTTCCGTACCACTGGTGGAGAGATCGTGTCCTCTATTGTCCACGTGGACAGTTTCGAGCGTGGACCCGCGGCGAGTGGCGAGTTCTGGCCGGGCGAGGTCAGACTTCGCGTGACACCCCCGCGGCTCGACGACCTCTTTGCGCCGCGCGTGCTGCCAGTGAACATCGAGACGAACCTAATGGTGCATCGCGTAAACCTCCACCTCTTCTACGGCTTTCTACAGGTCAAGACGCTCTTCCAGTGGCTCAACCACTCGCAGGCCGGATATCAGCCGGCAACTAAGGCCAAGGGCAAGAAGCCGCCCAAGAAATGCCAGCTCGTCACGGACCTCAACAGCGAGACCACGCAGCCAGTAGACGGTGTGAAGCTTTGCCGGACGTTCGTACTGGATCTGGGCAAGGTTTCGACCCATGACGTGCGCACCAAGGCGCTCAACCTGACGAACGTCAACCCGATTCCCGTGGATGTCAAGATCGCAAGTCTCATCAAGAGCGAGCTCTTCGACCTCTTCATCACGTCCACACTCTTGCAGGCGCGCCAGGCGTCGGCCGAAGTTGTGGCCATCGGCCAGCAATACGCAGACCAGGCCGCCAGATGCCCGCAGCTCAACATCATATCATCCCTTCGCGCCTGCACGAATCCAAAGGCCAAGAACTTCAAGCTCCACGAAGACATTGTGATCCCGCCAGGCTACGACTTCACGCTCGAACTGGGACTCAAAGTCGGTCAGGAGCTGGGCGACTTCACAAAGTATCTGCTTACGCTCGAGACGCCCTTCGAGTTCCTCCATATCTATGCGCGCTTCGAGAGCGTGGCGGGCGCGATCTGGCCGCTGGTCACAGACATGCAGCTGCCGCCCATGTTCCCGGGCAGCACGGCGTTTGTAGATCTGCACTATGAGAGCACGTTCACGCACAATGTAGCCACGGACTCGGTTCACGTCCCACATTCGCTCATTCAAGTGCTCACAACGAGTGCGTACATTGAGACCGGTCGAACCCACTCGGGCTTCAGCTTCCTCTTCTCACCGTCCTACAACGACCTGTGCGTCCGGAGCAAGTACCTCGCCGACTGTCTCCTGCCGGGGATTGCTGAACCCACACTCGGAATCACGCTGTCGGACTTCGGTGATGACGTCACGGACGAAGATCTGGCCCAGATAGGACGACGCGGGCACGCCTGGGAGGCCATCATGCGTCCCGGGACCACCAACTACACGGTCACGGCAGTCGTGCAGCTCAAGACGACGATCATGCTCACGGACAAGGTCCGCCTCACGGCACCGTTGGTGCGGCCGGCCGTCATCACATTAAATGCAGTGCTGGATTTCAATCTGACCAAGGTGCTGCAGCGCCAGGTGAGGACTGTGAAAGTGCGCAATCCGAGCAGCATATCGATCGACATGGAGCTCGCTGTGAGTCGACACGATCGCGCGCTCTTTTACAACTGCAGCACCGATAACAAACCTGGCGACGAAGATGCCAGTGAAGCAGCATGTCTGGGAGAGTGGGAAGCACTGGTGCGACAGAGCGCTGAAGACTTCAAACAGAGCGTGGCGCCGTTCTTCGTCTCGAGACGCGTCGTGCGCGTGCCCTGGGGCCAAGAGGCCGAGCTGGGGCCCGTCTACTTCTTCCCGTCGCATGCGCTCGAGGTGGACACGTTTTTCTTCGTGCGCACGGAGCTGACGCACCTAGAGCCCGTGCGGCTGCTCGCTCGCAGCGGCCATGGTGTGCTCAATCTGCGCGTGTTGGAAGAGGAGCGTGATTCCGAGGCCGTCCATGAGCCGTACGAGTGGGATGTGGACGGCAAATACAACAGAGCCCAGAACAGCGAGGACAACCCAGTTGTCCACTTCAAGCTGTCCCCTCAAATTGGACCACTGTTGCCTGTGCGTCCACAACAAAAGGATATTGAGCTACGCAACGTCGGGACCTACACTCTTGTTATCGAGAGTGTCCACCTGATCTATGACCAAGCAGCTCCGTTGCTCAGGAAGACGTTCACCGTGAGCATCGAAGGCGTCGACGAGCCACCAATAGTAACCGAGAGCGACGGCTCGATCCTTGTGGCCCCCGGCAAGAGTATCCGCCTACGCGTCGTGTACGAGCCCAACTGCTATATCGCGCACATCGACCAGGAGCTCGTGCTCGTGGTGGACGGCCAGACGGTCCGCGTGCCGCTGTTCGCGGATGTGCGGCCCTCGGCATGCTTCGACTGTTTGCGAGCCAACGTCCCCGTGCAAGTGCGTGCACTGTTGCTCGTGACATGGAGGCTAGCGGTGCTGCTCGCCGTACTCATCGCATTCTACAGCGTCTGCAGTGGAGTGGGTGGCGTTTGGAATGCCTACTGTCTGGGGATGGCACTCCGGGGCACGGATCAGCAGCACCGCTTGACTGCTGTTAGTGAGATCCAAGCGGCTGGCTCAACTGCTTCTGAGCAGCATGAGGCCACCAGTCGCTTCTTGGACGAGCTGCAGGCGACCTGCTTCACTCCAGATACTTTTAGCGTCCAGACACCAGCGGTGACGAAATTGCTGCTGGCGCGTCAGAAGAAAAAGAACTTCTCGGCTGCTATGAAGAAACAGCTTACAGATGACGATTCAACTGCTACCGTCGAGGGCAAAGCTGAAGAGAAGGTCCCAGTACATGCGCCTGTAGCAGCTCCTGCGAAGGTATCCCAACGCTCGGAGCAAACAGTGAAGCCGACTGTGTCCATCGGTAGCCCGTCTCTACAGTCTCAATCCCAACCGGTGGCTTTGAGCGTAGCTAAACCGAAGCCATTGGCTGGAAGAGCGTCGTCGCCGCCAACCAAACCAGCTTCCCCGCCGACCAAGCCCTCATCACCAGCGCCAGTCAAACCAACAGTGGCATCATCCCCTGTTCAGGCTACAGTGGACACTGTTGCGAGCCGAAAGAGAAGTACCAAGCCCAAGACAGCGACGCGCAAGAGCCTGTCACCGCTGCAGACAACCGAATCGGAGATCCAGACCCCCGTGTTTGTTCCTAGCCCCGCAGCAGCGCAGGGGAGAGCCACCCACGAGGAGCTCATTGCTAATTCTGTGGTCGGCGTCAATGATGCCGCCGTGCGCCTGGAGAGAATAGCAGCTCTGAAAGCCAAGAAAGCTGCTCGACCAATTCGAATCAAGCGACCAGATCCAGCGGCTGCTTGGCCGCCATTGGATCTCTCCACTGAGGTCGAAGCCAGTGGCTTCAGCATTGATGGCCCCGAGCCCATGGACGACGCACTAGCGAGCTCCATGGGCTCCACGAGCACGACCGTGTCCTTCGACTCGGAGGACCTCAAGCTCTCACCGGCCAAGACGGAGCCCGATCCTGCGGACGACTTCTTCCTGTCCATGACGTTCAAAGCGCCCTTCAGCTCGTTCGGAGCGATCGGTAAGCGCCGCACAGCGAGTCCGCAGCAGCCGCGAGGCTTTGCCAATGACAGTCAAGAGGATGACGATACCGTGCTGGTCGAGAGATTTGGACTGGGTGGTGTTCTCAGTAGCAGCACGGGATCCACTGGTGCGAATACAACCTCACGAGAGCCAAGTGCGGCGCGAGAGGCGCTCGCCAGTGTTGACGATGACGATTGGAGCGACTTGTATTTTGATTCGATCCGCTCCGAGATTGGACGCCTCGTGGCTGGCTCGGACAGCGTCAACGCTACCAACAGCAGGGGCTTTGGCACTCTTCATGGGCCCCAGTCAGGCTCGAATGCGCTGGGCTTCAGCCTCCAGCAGCCACTGATCCAGACGACAGGTAGTGCATCCGTGGCAAGCCCAGCGGCAGTTCCTGTATCGAAGAAGACGCCGCCAGGTTTCACGGCAGCAGACGCGAATCCGCTCGAGTCCGTCGCGGCCTTCGAGCGGCTCCGCAGCACTCCTCCTGCACTAGCCTCAGCTCCACCCTCAGTCGCCCTTGGCTCTGACACTAGCAGCAGGTTCGCCTTCGCCAGTCGGCTGCCGCTCTTTGGTCCCAACGCGTCGCCCTTCGACCAGAGTGGAGCTTCTGAGAACGCACCACCAGCCACTGCACCTAGTAGTAATGCGCTGCGTAGAGGAGCAGCAAAGACACACGATGATGACTGGGGAGCTGGCGCGCCGCTATTGCGAGGCCATGGAGTGCAGCGCACGGGAGGCCAGTCCTCGCGCGGCCGCAACGCCCTCGCGAGCCTGGGTGGCGTGGAGCTCCCGTCCCCGTCCACTTAGAGGACGTCCTCGCAGTAGTGCATGGAGAGGTCTTATGAAGAAACCTACCACTTTGTGGCCCTGAGATGGTTCTGAGGTGGTGCATACCAACAGTAGCTCTTGAGTTGTTAAACAGCATTCGTCATCATCATCATCATGAGGACGCTTGATTCAGCGGTGGACATGAATGACTGTCAGCAAGGCAGGCCCAACACATGGCCGCGCATCTGCAGCTGTGACGAGCATGCACACATCTCAGGCACAGCACAGCAACGCTGGAAGCCACCATGAGATGTTGGGATGTGAAGGAATGAAGGGAGGATCGCGTCCGAGCGATCCTTTCGCTCCCTTCTAACCGGCTTTCGCTGAAATTGGAATCGGAGGAGGCTTTCTGGTCTGCACTGTCCAAAGTGGCGCTTTATCTGCTGAACTTGCGCTACCTTGTGACAGTTTTCTGTCACAGATTCGCGCTCAATGAAACCGCCGGGCGGGTGGTGCTTGCATGAACTTTGGTTTCTTTTTCGACAGGCCAACAAGCAAACAAACAAGCAAGCAACAAGCCAACAACTCCGCACACAATCAACTTGCGCCACAAACAAATGGAGCAAGCCAGCTCGTGATCATTTGGTGCTCTTACGCTCTCTCGCTTGTGGACACAACGCGCGTTCGTTGTCGCCTTTTGCGTGCGAGATGCCTGTTCGCGGCCGTTTCTCAACGAGTCGGACCTCGCCTAATCCTCTTTAAAGTCCATACCCGCTCCCACAACTACTACGCAAATCTTACAAACACTCTATCTGTTTCTTTGCATTTCGCCACTCGAAATCCCCTCTTTAGTACTGCTAGTACTGACTCGATTCCATGATTTGACCTCTCATATCCGCTCCGCAGGTGCTTGTTCACTGAACCAGCTGTGGGCAGGACTCCAAACGTCTCGTCGCGACGCAGCCTCGCAACCACAGCCTCTACGCTCGGCCACTGGAGGTCCCATACATACAACAGTAATAAGAGCGGACGGCTCACTTGGCCATTCCCTTTTGACTGATACAAGCCAAGCCTCACCAGCCAGCACCAGGCTCGTACACCAACAGACTCGCGCTCCATGGTGGCGCTCCGAACCTTCGTGGCCGCGGCGCTCCTGGCGCTCGCGCAGGCCGACAGCAACCCCAAGGTCCACGTCATGTCGTTCAATGTGCGCACGTCCGACGCCTCGGGCGACGCCGGCTCGACGTGCAGCAACTGGGGCGGCATCCGCAAGGAGAACGTCATCAAGCAGATCACCAACGTCATGCCCGACTTCGTGGGCACGCAGGAGACCTCGGACGAACAGAAAGGGTACATGGACGCACAGCTCGCCGGCAAGTACGTGTCGGTCGGCGTGCGCGCGGGCTCGCTTGACGGCCGCGCGTCCGAGGTCGACGCGCTCTATTACAAGACAGCGGACTGGGCGCCCATCACGAGCGGCACGTTCTGGTACGGCCCTAACACGGAGGCCCCGTCGGCCGCCTGGGGCATGCAGTACTACCGCACGGCGGTCTGGGGCCGCTTCACGCACATCGCGAGCGGTCAGATCGCATGCGTCTTCAACACGCACTACGAGACGCCCGGAAACGACGAGGCGCAGCTGCAGGCGTCCGCTATCCTGCTCTCCAAGATCGACACACTCTGCCAGGCCAGCGACAAGATCAAGGTTGTCACGGGTGACTTCAACGCGCTGCCCAACTACCCGGCGATCCTCAAGCTGCTCGCGAACGGCCTCACCGAGTCCTCGCACGACTTCACGTTCTGCGGCGACATGATGTCGCCCACGTGCCAAACCAAGTTTGACTACACGCTGCATCGGCTCTCGGGCGGCGCGTGCCACATCAAGTCTGAGGTGCTACGCACGTCCTTCAATGGCTGCTACCCGTCCGACCATGCGGTGCTCTTGGGCACGTTCTGCTTCGGCGGCGCCTGCTGCAGCGGCGACTCGTCCTCAAGCAGCGCCGGCAGTCTCAGCAACTCTGGCACGACCAACGGCACGACCTCCACGGGCTCGGTCGCCGGCGAGAACCTCGTGCTGGGTACTGTGCGCGCCGCCGACGGCAGCAAGGCGGGCAGCACCGCCGGCGGCTCCACGACCGTGATCACGACCAAGTCCGAGGAGAGCTCGGGTGCCACAGGCACGGTCTTCGCCGTCATCGGCGTCATCGCAGCCACGGCGGGTGTCGCGTTCTTCGTCGTGAGCAAGAAGAAGGAGCTGGACGCACGTATCGACGAGACCAAATCAGCACCCATCCCCGGGCCCAGCTACTTTGGCCGCGACGATGCTGAGAGCGATTCGCTGTCGCCCATGCCAGCCGTCGCGCTCATGTCGGTCCCGTCCCCGGGCCGCATGTCCAACTCCCCCGGCAGCCGCATGTCGAGCATGTCCGGTGGCCGCATGACCGGTGCCTCCGCTGGCCGCGTGTCCAGCTCGCCCGTGCCAACGCTCATGGCCACGAAGCGCGACAGCCGTGACTCGCGCTCGTCGTCCGTGTCATGCACGGACCTGTCGCCGACGGCCCACGCGCGCGGCCGCAACGTGTCCAATGCGTCGTCGACGTTCCGCGCGTCGTCGCCTGTCGCGATGATGGACACGTCGTCCAACTACTCCGAGTCCTTCGACTCGCGTCGCCTGGACAGCCGCATCAATTTCAGCGAGGCGTACATCTCCGAGTCGTACGACTCGGACGAGGACGCCGGCGCCATCACCAAGAAGTCCTCGACGGCCTTTGCCATGTTGTAACCTGTAACCCCCTAGCCTACTTTGCTTAGATTATGAAGAAGAGAGAAGAAGAATATAACATGACGTTGTTTGTATAGAGCGGGAGGATCGGAACTGCACGGCCTGTAGTAACGATGGCAGTGCTCATAGTGCTTGCCCAGGTGTGGGAAGTTCGTGACCTGACCTGCTGCTGGCGAATGAGTAATAGACGGCGAAGTCAGCCTTGTGATTGAGCTCCATTCAGCACATTTTCGCTTCTCTCTCGCAGACCAGCGTCAAAGGAGAGACTTGAGGATCGCTGCTCTAATGCAGGAGCCCTCCATGGAGTGACCTGGTAGCGCTACGCTGATGTGGTTCGCTAACCAGTCAAGAATTGCTTGAAGGTCACCATGAGGCTTGCGTCATAAGTGTGAAAAGTGATGCGAATTTTAAATTTGTAAATATTATGTTTAAAGTCAGTACAATAAACGTTACTATCAAAAAGGTATTCGAGTATATACTGAAACAAGCGAGCGTATCGAGGAAAGTGCGCTAGTGTACTGTTTTGTGTTAGAATTTGTATTTTTTTTAATTCTTCGGATCCGCTCCAGAGCCCCAGCTGTTTGCGTCGGGTTGCGATGTGCATCCCACTCAACCACCAGCCGCGAACTGGCTGCCAGGTTTCTACGGCCACAGCATGAGCGTTAATCACGCGATGGCGGCGGCGCTTGGCAGTCAGCACTCGGCAACCAGACAGCTCGTCACCACCACCAGCAGCACGAGGACGAGTCGTCTTGCCTTCCATCTTCACGCTTCCTGCTCTCTTTCTCTCTCTCTCTTGTCACCAGCGCTCTCCAGTGGCCGCTGCGAACGAAAGCGCGTGCCGATCCGATCCAATTAATCCCACCACACCAGGAGATTAAAGCATGGCGCTGACTCGCGTCGTGGTCAGCTTCGCGGCGCTCGCGGTGCAGCTGCTCCTCCTAAGCGACGCCGTGCGCGCACAGGACGGCGTCGAGGTGCGCGTCATGTCGTTCAACGTGCGCACGTCCTACGCCAGCGAGGACGCCAAATCGACGTGCAGCAACTGGGATGGCGTGCGCAAGGACAACGCCGCCAACCAGATCCGCACGGTGGCGCCGGACTTCGTGGGCACCCAGGAGACCTCGGAGCCCCAGAAAAGCTTCCTCGATGGCGCGCTCGCCGGCGTGTACTCCTCGGTCGGACGCTACTCTGGCTCGCTGAACGGCCGAGCGGGCGAAGTCAACGCGATCTACTACAAGCTCTCCGCGTGGCGCGTGCTCACTGAAGGCATGTTCTGGCTGGTGAGTCTTGTTTGTGGCGAGTAGGCTTCCCAATCGTCGAACTTTCGTACTGATCGGCCGTGTGTGTCTTCGTGCTTCGTGCCTTCAGGGACCAAACCCAGACGCCATGACCTCCGGGTGGGGAATGGACTACTACCGCACTGCTGTCTTCGCCCGCTTCCAGCACATCGCGACCGGCCAGACAGTCTGCATTTTCAACACGCACTACGAGACGCCTGGAAAGACGGAGGCCCAGAATCAAGCATCGTCCATCATCATCGCCCGCATGGCCTCGATCTGTCAGGCGACCGACAAGCTCACGGTCCTCACGGGAGATTTGAACGCGCCGCCCAGTGAATCGGCCGTCAAGAAGCTCTTTGAAGCAGGAATGGAGGAGCCATCGACAGCTGCGACGTTCTGCGGTGACATGATCGCGCCCACTTGTGCCACGAAGTTCGACTACACGCTCCACCGAACGAAGGATGGTGCGTGCTACAAGTCTGCCGATGTCCTTCGTACGCCTTTCGGCGGTTGCTACACCTCGGACCACGCCCCGCTCCTGGGAACGTTCTGTCTCGGCGGTTCGTGCTGTGGAGCGACCCAACCACCAACGACGGTCGCGCCGACTCCAAGTCCAAGCCCGGCCCCAAGCCCAGAACCGAGCCTGGTTCCGAATGCCAGCCAGAACACCGCTGGAAACACGACTAACACTGTTCAAGGCTCTGCAGCAAATGAAGAGCATATCATCCTGGGAGCTGTCCTTCCAGGAAAGGAAACCGGGCTGATTGGCAGCGAGCAAGCTCCCCAGGCAGGTGTCGCTGGTGCCGCTGCAGGTGTCGCTGGTGCCGCTGCAGGTGTCGCTGCAGGTGTCGCTGATACCGCAGTCACTCCTTCCCCCGCGACAGACGCTGGAACGACGCAGATCTCCACCTCAAAGTCGTCAGGCGAATCGGGGGCATCCGGAACTATCATGGCCGTGGTTGGTGTGGTCGGCGCTGTCGGTGTTGTCGCAGTCGTTGTTGTCCGCAAGAAAAGTTCACTCGACTCACGAATGGATAGCGAGAAGACATCGCTGGCTCCGATGCCCAGCTACTTCGCCCAAAATCGCGCAGGAAGCGAGGACCTGTCTCCGCTCCCTCGAATCTCGGAGCATACCGAGTTCAGCCGCGATTCGAGCTCACCGGTCCCAACACTCGCGGCTAGTACCAAAGGAGAGCGCGACTCGCGCTCGTCATCGGTGTCGGTCGATGATGAGTACGTGCCAGAACCACGGCGCGCGTCATCAAACAATTACAACGCGCGCATGTCGTCCGCAGTCATCCTCGACGATTCGTCCACGTACTCACGCTCGCCATCGTACGACGCCCGCATGCAGGAGAGCCGTATCAACATGAGCGAGGCGTTCGGCAGTGGCTCGTTCGATTCGGACGACGGAGCGCTCACCAACGCCCATGGTGACTTTGCAATGCTGTAACTTTCTGCAAAGCTGCGTTCGTCGACACGTGTACTGGTTTGAGGTTATGAACACGACGCGTTCTTTGTTAAATCTGTGTCAGAGCCCATCAATACATGCACATGAAAGGTGTGTCAGTATAATTTGTTGCGCATGGATAAACGCAAGCCTTCCCGGAACCAATCGAGATAACAACATCACGCGGCAAACGGACTTCGCCCCTGTTGAGCTCGACGCGATTGGGGGAAAACAACAAACAACAAACAACAACAACAAAAACGAAAAAGAACACGCATCCGAGCCAAACCACACATGCTCTAGTTACTTTACAGTCCACACTCAACGTACGTACACAGTACTCACTGCGTCAGCACCGCTCGCTCCTGCAGCATGAGCTTCTTCTCCTCGAGCTTCTTGTCCACGTCGCTGAGCTCTTGCTCGAGCTTGCGCTTCTGCTCCAGCAGCCACTGCAGGTGGGTCTGCATCTCGGTCGCCTTGGTCTCCTTCGCCTGCTGGATCGCGAGCTCCACCTGGTCGGTCTTGACCTCCTTCACTTGCATGCGGATGAACGCGCTCTCCACCTTCTTGGACGCGGCCTCGAGCTCCGTCTCGGTCTGGATGCGTGTGCGCGCGTTCACGCAGTTGAGGTTCATCATCGCACTCGGCGTGCTTGTTTCTCGTTAGAGCCTGACTGGGATAACAAAACAGAATGTGGGCATCTTCTCCCTCTCCAAAACGATATAAAAGCACAATCGAATTTGCAAGGGGAAGCGCGCGAGACCATCACTCTGCACTTGAGGAGTTGAAGTTTTGTGTCACATCAGTGCGGAAAAGAAATCGACAACGGCAACGATGGAGCAGGCGATGGCGGCGCTCAATGCGCTCGAGGACACGCTACTGGTCGGTCTGCGCGTCGCTATATGTCTACTTAATGAGATGCTGAAGAGTGTGTCTGTTGTCTACAGGAGGCCTCGGGGCTCTGCGCGTCCGAGGAGAAGCGCGCTGCGACATTGGTACAGCAGATCGATTTCTTGAGCGAGAAGCTGCGAGACGAGCAGGCAGTGAATGCACAATTCCAGGTTGCACAGGTAGGGGCTATGATGTGTCATTGTATGGGGCGTGATAATCAGTAGGATCTCAATCGTTAGATGCTCGCAGATTGGTCTGGAGGGACGACTTCGGCTGGCGCGAGCGGAGAAGGATGCAATGCAGACTGAGCTAAGCTCCGTCGTGGCTCTTACAGACAAGGTTGGTTAGAAACATACGTGTAGCGAGGAATTTACGGTATGATTCTCATTTTTGACTTCATCGGAATAAAGATGCAAACGCAGACCACCGAAGCGACAGATCTGGCGAACAAAGTCAGGTATTTGCTCGTCTTTGCATGCTCGCTTTCACACTATGACCAGTTCCAGTCTGTATAATCACGTCCATCAATTTCACAGAGAAGAGTTTGAAGCTCTCGCTCCAGGTTCGAGCTGGTGTACCTTGAAGTTACGCTTGCGCCCTAGAAAACCAAGTTCTCAGGTGACTGTGTTTGATGTCCAGAGCTCGAGCGCGCGATTAAAGAGGTGCGATGAGCTCCTCCATACATGCGATCATGACAACTAATGGAGTCGCATAGCAGGCGCTCTGTAGTGAGACTCGTCAACTATTACAGTCAATCACTGCCGGTATGTGAGACTTCCACGCGTCCCGGAGCAACTTGTCCTAACTTGCTGTTGTCAATAGATTCTGGCGAGGCGAAAGTGCAAGACCTTCAATCGAAGGTAGGAAGAGCGGTGACCTATGGGCTGTTGTGAAGCTTTACTAATTTTATTCAACAGATACGAGCAAGCGAGAAGCAACGCGAAGCGCTACTCAAGATGCACGATCGGCATCAATCGAGCCTTCAAAGCACCAAACAAGCCGTGCTACAGACTGGAACAGAGCTGAAGAGACTTTGGGATGAAAATGCAGCACTCGAGAAGGAACTCAGCGCACTGATCATCAAAAAGAGCAAGTCGAAAAGCCAACACGCAGAATCAACTCACCATCAGCGATATGCTCGTTTGTTGGAGCGGCAAGTCGGTACGTGCAGCTTCATGTTGTTTGCATTATGCTGCAGAAACAATTGGTAACCACTTGAATGCAAACAGCACCAACGAAAACAAAAAGACACATTAGATCTGTGGATGACGGAGTTGGCTCGAAGAAGAAGCAGTGCAAAGGATCTCAACAGCACACGAGATTAAAAGTATCGGACGTAAGAGTCGTGAAATCGCGAAAAGAGGCTGTCAGAGTTCCCCCAGTTGTTGTGGTGAGAAGCTCACCTGATTCGGGCTCCAACGATTTCAGTTTATCAGATGACAGCAGCAGTTAGATGTTGAATTTGGGGCGTTTTCGGCATTCTATCTACATCTGTAAATATAGGCCTTCAACATTGATGTTACTTCAAGCGCCCTCAGAACTGCGTTTGCGAGATGACAGAGCACGAGCCTCAGGACTACCAGTATGCGAACGAGTCGCTCGACCAGTTCGCGACCTACGAAGATTACCTCGACTCGCAGCTGAGCGAGACGGATCTATTCTACCTCGAGGATGAAGAGTTGGCGCGACAGCTGGTCGAGCTGGGCTATCGAGGAACGGGCGAGACATTGCGACGAGAAGACTTTGAGGCTCGCAAGCGTGCTGAGCGAGAACGAAATGCGCAGAAGACCAACGTGCCAAAACAGCTCGCGAGCGCTGGGAAAGACTTGTCGCAATATCCATTTCTTGCAGCCTTAGCTAGCCGAGAAGATCTTGTGCGCAATGGGAAACTGACGGTAAGCTTGTGTCTTTGCTTATCTTCCGATATCAGTATGAGTCAATTTACTGATTCTGAACTGCCCACAGTGCATCATCTTCATTCGTGATAAGAACTCCAAGGGACAAGAGATCAGCGGATACATCGACTACGCGCTGCGCTTGAAAACTGAAATTTTCGAGCCGTACTTTGAGCGGAAGAAGAAGCTGCTACCAAAATCGTCCGACTTGAGCTACTACAACTGGGAAACGCAGACGTCGACGTCCAACTCGACTCCGAACTTTCAGGTGATTGCTGACAGCGAAACAGGACTCTTGTTCAAGAACAAACGCGACCGGAAAGTCGTCAACGTGGATCCAAAAGTATGTGCGTTTGCTCATATATTTCTCTTCATTGCTAGTGCTTAACGTTGTTGAGCGCTCTATAAATCAACAGGCAAACCCGGGAGACAATTCGACGCGCACTGAGATCAAGACGAAAGAGTATCTCCAAGTGGTGATCTACGACCACATGACGCGCCGCAAGACGTAGCAACCGAGCTACACATTCAGCGACGAACCCAACTCACGAATGATACATACCAAAGGGAAAGCTTGGTCTTGAATCGTTCTCTATTATACAGCTTACCGATCGCCAAGACCCTCACTACGACAGCCAGACGCCAGCGAACAAAATAAAGCGTGAAACAAAAGCGACAAACAGATGACAACTCTGACCTATCGGGTACTACATGTTTTAGGGCGGCGATACCTACTCGAACTCGTCACGACTGGGATTCTCGTTACGCACTTCGGCCGATCATGCGTTCGAGTACGAGGCGATAGCCGTTCTCCATAACGAACTGCTGGAATGGTCCTGCTTCGATCGCCTTGAATATCTTCTGGTGGATCGAGGCGATCAGCTCCACGCGTGGATATTCCACACTTGCCTCCAAGGAATGCATTGCAAGACTCAAGCGCTTGGAGAGCTGCTCAGTCTGGAATAACGACTGTCGAAGCGGGATGAGCTCTTCGTTCGCGATCATCGGGAGCGCCTGAACCGCTTCCATGATCTCCTTCAAATGGTCCCACTCGTCTTTTGCAGTTCGTTTCGGCGGTTGCTTCTTCGTCAGCAAAGCGTTCTCGCGGGCGATGCACGAGCGGCGGAACAGCTCGCACTCGAACCACGTATCCAGCAGCATCTGCGAGGACGTGCTGTTGGACACAAAGTCGCGGAAGATCTTGAGAGTGTCCTCTCTCGATATGATTTGCTGCAGGAGCGATGGCTCCGAGTACCGTGGTCGCAACGGCTCGTCATCGCTTCGTGCCACCGTCTAATCAACAATCACATCCATCACATTGACAGCAGTGAGCAACGACACTTGACACGCCATGAAATTCAAATGAGCACTTACATCTTCTGTGATCATGATCTCCGCCTCGTAGAGTCGATGATTGTCGGTCGAGATGCTAATTTGCACGTGCAGCGCGTGAACCCATCCGACGTAGTCATCCTTGCTGTTTGCACAGAGCTGTAATGAAGTTAAGACAAATGCTAGTGGCAGTTTGTATCAACTGCAGAGAGATTTGATCCTCATACCTGGTACACTCGTCGCGGGGTGCGCAACTCAAATGCGTGGGCGATGCGCTGCGATAAACATATTCAGTAGCAGTTGTAAGCATGCTGTAGACAACGTAGTGAGCGCTCAATATGCAAGCAGCAATGAAAGACTTACCAACTCTGGTCGGGGCTTGGCTAGATACGAGTTCAGCAACCCAACTGTTGTCACCTCGCGCTGGTTTGTGGACGATTTGCTGTACAAGAGTTGGTCTCCCTGGAGAAGAAAAGCAGACAAGCAAACACATGTCGATGAGCAATCGCAATCCGACCTGGAGGAAACAACACAACATTGAGAGGCTCTACCTTGATAATGAACCAGCGCTTCCGCCACACATTCGGGTCCTTCACGCTCGCTTTCTGGAGATAGCCCGAGTATACGCCCTTGCCGACAAGTATGGGGAAGTGCAGTGCCTGGACTTCTACTGGCGCCTTCTTCTCTGCCTCCTCCTCCTCGAGATCAAGCGGCGCTCCGCGAACGTCCTACAGGGCAATACACACAAGATACGAAGGTGAGCACCAAGGCAGACAGCCATACAACTCTGTAGAAAGGCCTACCTTAAAAACAAACTTGACTGGCGGCAGGGCGCGGTGCTTGGGCTTCGGGCGGATCGTGCCAAGCGTCTCTTCGCTCTCGATCGTCCCGGAGCGCACGCGATTGAGCTTCTCGACCAGCGGCAGGATGAACTCGTCGTCGCGCAGCGTGCGCGCCGAGAGTCCGCCGTTGTCGCCGCTGGGGAAGACGACGACGATGACGTAGAACGAGAAGTCGGCGAGCGGGACCTTGATCTTGTTGGCCATGGACTTGCGCACGTCGAGTACCGTCGTCTTGCTATAGAGCTTGAAGACCGTCGAGGACGTGAAGTTCTGGTTCTCGAAATAAATACGCGCGAAGACCGTGCGCTCGTCCGACGTCGACCGCGTCGCGACGGCGCTGGTTGTGCCGCGCTTGCGCTCGTAGGCAGCGGTCTGTGCCAGCGTCATGGCGCTGTTGGGTCGGCGGAGCGACGGAGACGCCCCGGGTGATGCCGCGTGCATCCTCGACGAAATCGCGAGTACGCTGGACGGCTGCAGGTTGGGGGAGCTCGGCGCCCGGAAGCGCGGCTCGGTGCGCGCGCTCGCCGGCTTGCTGTCGACGCTCACCGTGTCCATGTCGTCGTCGTTGTCGCTGCTGCTGTTGTTCGTGTACGCGCCGTGTCTTCCGCCCACGAACAGGTCGAGGCTCTGGCTGCGCGCCGGCGGCGGCAGCTGGATTGGCCGGTCGAGGTGGTGCTCCTGCAGCGGCAGCGGCTGTTCGTCTAGGTCCTGCAGATCGATGGACCGGATCGAGTGCACGTCCTCGCCGTCCAGCAGGTCTACTGTGTAGCGCTGCTGCTGCTGGCGGCGATGGGACATCGCCATCAGTGCTTGCTTTAGCTCTGTGCGGACGTTCTCGAATGCGCTCGCTGTATTTGGTCCTATACAGACCGAGAGACCACGAGGGCGATACAGACAGGGGGAGAGATCGCCCTAAAGAGCCGTGCTCGTCCGTGCGTCTCACGTGAGAGAGTGATTCGCGTCCGCTTCGTCTGCGCGTTGCTGAGTGTCTGCGTGACGCAGCAAGGCACCGCCCCGGAACGAACACTCACTCGCTGTCTGGCGTTCTTCCGCCCTCTGTCGGACTGGAGCTTTCTCGCTCTTCCCGTCGGCCGGTTGTGACGCTACGCTACTGGAGCTTTGCTACAGTAGCAAAATGAGGAGCTCTTCACAAGAGACGGGCACTTGACTCGCGAGGGCGGAGGCTAATAGAGCGGGCGGGCGTCGCCACTCTCTGCTGGAAGCGTCGAAACTCGCTTTGCTGTGGCGTTGTCTGCGCTTTCGTGTCGGCGGATTCGTCTTGAGTTTTGTATGCAGCATACAAACAGCCAGTGGGAAGTACACACTGGCGGTCTATCCCGAATCTGCTGATTTGCTCGCTGGACGGATATTTGTTGGCATAGTGATATCAAGTCAAATCTCGACTGAGTTTAGGCAAATATATCACGATTCGTCAAAAAAACGCGATGCTCGACTTGAATTTTGAATCGAGGACCAATTTCTACTCGACCACACATGCCCTATATTAGGAGCCAACATACCTATATTAATAATATGCGACGCGCGCATGCTAATCAAATCAATCCACGCCGCTTCGGAAGCTGAGCTATTCTTGCTGGGCGTTACCCTGTGAGAGCTCTTGAAACGACAGCGTGCTCCTCTGTACAATAAGTTGATCAGTGCAAAACACGCCGCCGCCAGCCCCAGAGACAATCTCGTGCATTAAGGTACGAGCCAGCAGATAGTATGCCAGGGCTGTCGGCGTTGGCTTCAGCGGATGCGCCTGAGGGCGGCACCAAGCGCAAGTCTTCGGACACGGCCAGCCGGCCGCACGCTCCACACGACGAGCACGCAGCAGAAGAAGCTGATGGAGACGACGAGGACGATGACGATGATGACGAAGAGGAGGAAGGCGACCCGACGCAGACGATCGTGGACATGGGGCGCCACGCGCGCATGCAGCGCATCCAGAAGGTGCTCTTCGACCAGCTCGTGGGCAACGACGAGCGCGTGTCGCTCGAGCTGCGCGAGAAAGAAGAAGAGCTGCGGCGCGTCAAGCAAACCCGCGAGGACATTGGTGTGTCGCTCTACGGCGTGCAGCAGCAGCTCGCGCAGCTGCAGATGGCGCTCGAGGCGTCGCACCGCAAGCTCAACGCAATCCACGAGGAGCGGTTCCAGTCCGAGGACCAACTGGACGACTGGAAGGAAAGCCTGAACCAGAAAAAACTCCAGGCGCAGAAGGACCGCAGCCACCTGTACAAGACGCAGACAGAGCTCGACGCACTCAACTCGACGCTGCGCCAGGTCGAGAAATACAACGAAGAGATGAAGAACGAGATCGCACGCACACAGCGCGCAGCTCAGAAGGCCGAGGAGACCATGACAACCATGGAGAAGGACAAGGTGAAGCAGGACCTGTACATTGACGGTCTCAATGAGCAGATCAAGGGCCTCCAGGATAAGATCGCGCTCACGATCGCGCAGCACAAGTCGCAAAAGCTCGAGACGGCTTCGGCCGAGGACACGCTGCGCGAGGCCACGGCCCAGATGGAGGCCATCGCGTTCGAGAAGAAGCAACTCATGCAGCAGTGGAAGAGCTCGCTCATCGGCATGCAGCAGCGCGACCAGGCGCTCCAGGCCACGCAGACCGCTATCTCGAGTGTCAACGAAGAGGACTTGGTGGTCGCGGCCGAGGTCCGCGGCTACAAGCAGTCGATCGAGAAGGCCCAAGCGCTCCACGAGACGCTCATGGGCACGATCGAGCGTTTTAACGCCGAGATTCGCTTCGTCGAAGAGCAGATCGGGACGTTGCGCCAGGAGCACGACCGCCTCTCGGAGCGCTTCGACATGCTCACCAAGTCGCTCAAGCAGACCGAGGCACAGACGTCGAAAGTCGGCGGCGAGACCAAAAAGCTCGAGCTCGAGACGACCCAGGTGCAGGCGCACCTCGAGACCACGCAGCGCGAGCGCCACACGCTTGAGGACCAGATCAGTACGCAAAAGAACGCGCAGACGACGGTCAACAAGGCGGCACATAACCTGACGAAGGAGGCGCAGCGCATCCAGGGCATCGTGCACGAGAAGGAAATCGCGCTCGCGAACCTCAAGAATGAGATGGCGCGCGTGAGCGTCGACATCCTCAACGTCCAGGCACACACGACGCAGCTCGAGGAGACTGAGGAGAAGCTCGTGAACGAGCTCAAGCAGGAGGACCTCCAGGTCGAGAAGCTCGAGCTCGAGATCCGCCAGCGCAACGACGAAATCGAAAAGAAAATGCTGCGACTTGATCGGCTCAACAAGAAATACGAGCAGCTGCTCTCCAAGATGGAGGACGAGAACACGGGTCCGCTCGAGGCCATGATCAAGAATCTGGTCAAGGAGACCGCGGGTGTGCGGACGCAGAACCTCGAGCGCCAGAAGGAGTGGCTCCAGACGCAGACCACGCTCGTGAACCTGAGCGCCGAGTCGCAGGACATCGGCGAGAAGAACCAGGAGCTCAAGAGCAAGACGAGCGTGCTCGAGCAGAAGCAACTGCGTCTCCAGAACGACTTTGACACGATGAAGAAGGATATCAAGGAGCTCAAGCTCGGCATCAACGCCATGCACAACGACACTGTCAAGCTCAACGAGCTCATTGCACGGAACTCGAGCCGCCAGGACGAACTCCTCAACATGAACCACGGACTCGAGATGGAGTTCAAGCGCGAACTGAAGGAGCTCGAGGCCGAGGCCGTGCAGATGGAACAGCTCGCGGCCACGCTCAAGCGCGAGAAGCAGGATCTGCTCGACCGGATCGTCGAGGTCGAGCGCCAAATCATGCTCTGGGAGAAGAAGATCCAGCTGGAGAAGGAGACCCAGGCCGCGCTGGACCCCGAGGTGGGGCAGGCCGAGGCCAAGGCCATGGAGAAGGAGATCCACCGCATGCGCCTGCGGCTCGAGGCCCTGCAGCGCAGCCAGGAGCAAATGCTGCAGGACATGGAGCAAGCGATTCATAAGCGCGACCTCATCGCCATGCGCGGCCGCAGCAAGAAGGACACAGAGCTCACGTATGCGTCGCTGACGACCAAAGTGTCCACATTGCAGAACAACCTGCGCAAGACCGAGAAGGACACGGGCAAGATGGACAAGGTCATCAAGCAGAAGATGGTGAGCTGCGAAGACCTCTCGTTCCAGCTCGAGAAGGCCTCGACCGAGCTCAAGGTGGACGAGGAGCGCGGCGTCGCGCTGCAGAAAACCATCAACAACGCGCTCTACGAGAAGCAACGGTACATTGACGCCGAGGCGCGCAAGCTGCGGCTCGTCAAGCGCTTCGAAGGCATGCGCAAAGCGTCCTCCAGCAGCAATGGCCCACCGCAGGACGATACCAAGGCGCGCGACGAGCTGGAGAAAGCCCAACAGGCCGTCGACAAGGTCAAGTACATCATCACGCTACTGCAGCAGCAGAGTCCGCATCTGAGCGAAGTGCTCGCGCGCGTGCTGCTGCTCGCCGACGAGCCGCCCGTTTAGAGAAAGCGACCCAGGGTGGACACTTCACCTCACCGTATCTATTTGATAAAACTGTTCGCCAACAAATTGTCCATATGGACAATATTGTCCACCTCTATATATTTTTTACAGTGCGTCAAGAAAACGCTGCAGACGCTCAGCTGTCTCGCCCAGGTGGACAATTGGACTCTGACACAGCACCTTGAGGTATCGCGGATTGCGGAGATACAAACTGCATACAATACACAAAGACACAATAAGGTCGGGTTAGCACCTCTTCGTCAAGTCTCGACGTCCAACGCAGGTGGACGCACTTGAGGTAGTCCACACGCGTCTCAAGGACGAGCGCCAGCACGCGCGTGTTAGCCGCAGGCGCGTTCCATATCAGGTCCAGGAGCTTCACGTTCCGCCAGAGCGCGAGCGACCAGCACGAGCCTCTCTGCTGATGGTCACTCAATTTTGTCTCAGTCCGCGAGACACTCCTAGCGATGCGCTTGACGAGCTTCCCTACCCAGACAGCAAACGTGGGCGAGCGGTGAACCAGCTGCGGCAGATACTTGGTGGTTGAGTGGCTAAAGTACGCTGGGTCTACTACGTTGGCCTCTTGCTGAAGTGCCTCGAGCTCTAGCAGCAGCGCCACCTGGTTGTCCAAGACCTCCTCTACGGCCAAGGCTGTGTTTGTCTGGTCTTCATATTGCTGACGATGCTTGGGCTTGCTCACTGGACTCGTGAGGATGCAGACGAGCTCTTCAAGCGGGGTCTCGAGGAAGAAATGGAGCCGCTCGGCCTTCAGTTGGCCGGCAAAGCACATGCGGACGAGCAAGTTCAGCGCACTCGACACGTACTCGAGCGAGCCTAGCTTGAGACTCGGTCCCTCCTCGTCCTCTTGTTCCGACATAACCAGCAGCGCAAACAGCTCTTGGATGAGGAACGCAGGCAGACCTGTTGACAGTGGAGCTCTGGCGACTTGAAGTTGCGTGCGATTGGCGAAGAACGCCTGCTGGAGATGCCAGTTGCACGTCCCAGCGACCGCGAGCTCGTTGAGCAGTACGCTCTTCTTTTCGTGGTCTGGCTGGGCCACAAGTTCGTTAATGAACGAGTCCAGGAGATCAGCAACCTCACCAGTGCTGAGTTGCTCATCCGAGTCATGGAGAGCTCTCGGTGGTAGGAGAATTGCTTTCTGAGGCACAGGAATGAAAATTGAGGTTAGTCACTTCAGTGCGAGGTGAGTCAGGACCGAGAGCCCCACCTGGAAGTACGCCTGGAAAGCCTGCGAGACGTAGAAAAATACGCGCGAGTCCGGCTCAAAGGTGCTCACGAAGAGCTCACTCTGCGTCCAGCTCTCTTCTTCTCCCTTGCTCTCCGCTAGCTTTGGCGACACAGGTTTAGCCGTCGCCTTGGGCTTGGTCTTCTCGCGCATGAGCATGTGGAAGAGCTGGCTGCTGGGCTCGAGCATCATCCCCCGCTGTCCCGAGATCGTCGGCGACGCCACAGCCACCGACAGCACGTGCTTAAAGGCAATGCGGGTGGGCTGCGGGCTGGTGCCTAAGTGCGAGCTGGCCAGAGGGAAGAGATAGACGCAGTCGGCTGCGAGCGCGAGCAGCTGGAAGCTCTTGGACTTGGTGGGCGAGGCCGTCACGACCGCCTCGTGGTACCGCACGTCCGCATACTGGCGGGCGCTCAGCAGGCCGCGCAGCCGCTCGCGGTCCAAGTGCTGCGGCCGGCAGCGCGTGGGCGACGCGCACTCGTTCATGTTCTCGTGCGAAGAAGCGGTTTGTAGTGAAACGGTCGCCGTTCTTTTCCCAATACTCGTCTATTAAGTAATATATAAAAGATCGGCTCGCTTGGTGTGTTCTGCTGCCTCGGTGCTGCTTGTCTCTCTGTAGTGGACACTCTGCGACATTACTCTTCATCGTCGTCTTCTTCGTCGTCCTCCTCGTCGTCTTCTTCATCTTCGTCCTCCTCGTCGACGTCCTCCTCAACAAGCTCATCGTCTTCTTCACCTGGACAAATAAAACATACAAGTCTTTGTCAGTTGGTC
The DNA here is from genome assembly GCA_023334015.1 of Globisporangium paddicum. Taxonomy (NCBI): domain Eukaryota; phylum Oomycota; class Peronosporomycetes; order Pythiales; family Pythiaceae; genus Globisporangium; species Globisporangium paddicum. Next base: position 31,262 of record JAASFV010000022.1, read on the forward strand.
ACTTGTTGGTTACCTAACAAGGACACTTTAAAAACAAAACGTACCTTCGCGGTAGACGATCTTGGCCTTGGGCGCGTCGCCAGAGGACGTCGTGGCCACAGGCCCGTCCTCACTGTCGGTGGCACCGCCGCTGGCCTCGTGAATCTGGCCGATGACGAGACTCAGGCGGCCCGCGAGCTTCTGGAGCTGGTCGTGCACCTTGAGGCGGTTCTCAAGGATCTGGTAGAGCGCCGAGAGGTTCTGCACGAGGTCCGGCTGCGTCATGAGGTACGCCGTGTGGTGCAGCAGGATAGAGCGGATCCACGGGCACAGGCGCGCGCAGCGGCCCGGGGACTTTTCGAACTTCATCACGAGGATTTCGAGCAGCTCGAGCACCTTGACCGACGAAACGCGCTTGATCGTGTTGCCGATCGTCTTGGCGTCGCGCGTGCGCAGACAGTACTCGAGCATCGCATTGTCCTTGGACTGCAGCGCCTGCTCGAGCACGCTCGAGAGCGACGACGCGTCCGGCTTCTCGCTCTGGTTCACCGCGTCCGCCGCGTCCACACGCACGAGCTCGGCCGCCAGGTCGCTCTCCACGCGCTCACGGAGAGCCTCGACGCGCTCGGCGAGTGTGAGGTCGTTGTCGTCCTCGCCCTCAGCGCCTTCGAGGTCGTCAAAGCCCGAGGCGTCGACCACGTCGAGGCCCTTGGCCAGGCCGCTGCGCTCCGCGAGCGTAGGCACGCGCGCCTGCTCCTTCTCGGCGGCCTCGGCCGCCACCTTCTGCTTCTTCTTCTCCTGCTCCGAGTCGGCGAGCAGCAGGTTCTCACTGATGGCCGAGAACAAGATCTCGTCCTTGAGCTGGTTGTGCTCGTCCACGATCGACACGCGCTCGAACACGGGCTTGAGCACGGAGCCGCGCACGATGAGCAGCTCATTCTTGCTCTCTGCGTTCTCCTCCACGGCCAGCACGCCGGCCGACGTGGCAGAGGCACTGTCGGCCACGACCGACTTGGCGTCGGGGGCCACGGGTTTGGTTGACTTTGAGCCAGTCTTGTACTTCTGCGTCCAGATGAAGAGCGAGCCCGAGTTGGACACGGCCGTGAGCAGCACGTCCGTGGTCTTCTTCTTGCCAGCCTCGGTGCGCGCGAAGAGCGCCGTCGGCGGGCTCGGCATGGAGAAGTTGACGGCCGGCTCGTCGCTCTCGGTTTCCTCGAGGTCGTACATGTTGACGAAGCGGCCGCCGACCGTGGACGAGAAGAGGAAGCGCGTGCACTTGGAGAAGTAGAGTTGGTTGACCGTGGACGAGAGCCCGGCCACGAGCTTGCGCGCCTTCTTGCCGGACGTGAGGTCGAACGTGCGGATGGCCGTGCCGCCTACGGCGAGCACCTCGTCGTTGGCAGAGACCGCGAGCTGGTGCGCGCCATCGGCGCCCGCGCGGAACTTGCGCGAAACCGAGCCTTCCTTGACGTTCCACTCGAGGATGTTCTTCTCGCTCGAGCACGAGTAGAGCAGGTTGCCCTGCGAGTTGAAGGCCACGTCGTTCACGGCGGCGCTGTGCGCGTCTTTGTCCTTGTCGCTTGAGAGCGTCTGCGCCACCTCGCCCTTCTGCAGGTCCCACACGACGATCACGCCCGTGCTCGTGCCGAGCGCCACGAGGCCGAGCGCCGAGGCCTTGGCGCGCTTGCCGCCGGCGCTCTTCTTGAGCAACGGCGAGCTCAGCGTCCACGCGATGGATGTGTACTGGTAACTCAAGTGGTCGCGCTCCTTGAGGTCATGCTGCAGTGCGCCAGAGCTCTGCAACATACGAAGAAGATCATAAGCCAGTCAGTCCACCAATTGGATTCCATTTTGCACCGGAGCTCGTGGGCGGCCCGGGAGCTCCGCAGAAGCACAGCGAAGACGCACCACGTCCCAAACTTTGAGGCGGTTGTCCGCGGACACGGCCGCGAAGAATTCCTGCGAGGGAGCGAAGAGCTGCAGCATGGTCACGTCGGCTCTGCGATGGTCAAATGAGCCCAAAGGGTGTGACGCCACCAGTCATAAAGCCCGATGCACCAGTGAAATGGAATGTCGTGCGAAGGTCGCACGATGCGTACAAAGGGCAGACAACCTTCGCGCAACATGGCGCAGATAGAAACCCCACATAGAATTAGCCGTTTCTAACTGCTGTTTCTAAATGCTGATCAGTCAATCTGCGACTTGTGCGAGCGCGTAGGCCTCGACGAGCTGTTCCAGCGCGAGCTCGTCGTCGTCCACTGCTGCTACTGCAAGAGGCGGAGGCTGCCGCAGAGGCTTGTCGTATGATGCATGGTCTTCTGTGTGTAGCTGCAGCTCGCACGCGACAAGCTGTGCCCCGCCAGCGCTGTTTCTGCGTCGTGGCGCGTGATCATCCGCCAGCACACTCGGGCGTCGCGTCACCAGCGACAACGCACCCTGTGGTGCCCGTGTTGCTTCTGTGGTCGTCGCTAATGGGCGTAAATGACGCTGCAGCGATGGCTGCTGTGTGTACGCTCGCGTGGGCACTGGCGCATTTGCTGGTGTGAAGAACGTCGCACGAAAGCCACCGCCGACGCGCTTGATGGACACGGGTCGCCTGGGCTGCGGATGGTGAGTGGGCACTGGCGTTGACGTGATCGTGAGTCTCTGTGTAAAGTCGAATGCCTCGCTTGAAGACAGATGTGGTGCAAGTGGTGGTTCGTCCTCTTCGTCGTCCGAGAAGAGCAGGTCGAGGCTGATGTTCCGGTCCAGCTCTGATGGCGACTGGAAGCTCTTGACTGGCGATGGCTCTGGTGACGACTTGGCCTCAGCAGGGGCACTTATCACCACTTCACACGTCTCAGGCGATGCAAGATGGCTACGATCGTGCACGTCTAGCTTCTTGAGACACCGCTGGCGAGCAGCGAGTGCCAGTCGTTTGCGCGCCTGGCGCTGCAGAACGGTCGCCGCCTGCATCTGCCGCTCCTTCTGTGTCTCGCGTCGCTTGCGGTTGCGGTTTACGAAGCTCCGCGAAGATCGCTGCAGCACGTGAGCTGCCTGATCCTGGGCTTTCTCCTGCAGCCTCACGTCCCGCTCACGCCGTGCAAGCATCCCACGCACACAGCGCTGGACCACAACCGCCGCGGCCTCTTCGCGCTGCCGCTGCTCGCGCTTCTTCATGGACTGGTGGTGCAGCCAGAGCTTGCGCTGGCGGGCTCTCTCCCTCTCAACGCGCTTGAGCTGCCGCCGCTGCTCGTCGTCCAGGATCTCCTGCTCGCGCGCGCGGAGCTTGGCAAGTCGGTCCTCCACGATGCGTGCGCGTTTGTTCGTGCGCTCGACCACGCGCGCGTAGTTGTCCATGGACGAGCTCTCGAACTGCATGCCCAGGAAGTGCTCGGTGAACTTGCCGCAGCGGGGCCGGTTGAAGAGCTTCATGGCTCGATGGGCGTCGATCTGCACGCCCACGTTTCCCGGACGCGCGTAGAGGAATGGCAACTTGAGGGTCCAGGACGGCGATGAGGACGAGGCATCGGCGCCAGTGGTCACTCGTGAGGCCCCACGGACCTCTTCGCCTCCGTCCATTGAGCTCAAGATGTATGAGCTCGTCGATGCTGGTCAAGCGAGACAAGTGAACGAGTGGCTAAGTGTGTATTAATACTGGGCTTCCATCTATTCTATTGATACAACCCGAGTCTCTACTCTAGGTCGCGACAGTGTTCACATGCTGAGCTCCCTCTGTTTCTTCATCTTCGCTAGACTCGTCACTGCTGCTCTCCTCCTCGGACGAGTCCTGTTCCTCTTTGACATCATCAGCCTCCAGCAGACTGCGCTCGATTTCTTCCAGGGCCCAGCCGCTGTCCGCCTTCGTAAACGCGCCCACGTGCTTGTTCAGTTGCTCACTGAGTCCCACCAGCTGCGCGTCCTGCAGCGACTGCACCCAGACGCAGTAGTCCTGGACGTAGAGCGCGTTGAGCAGATACTGTGTCTCGGATTTTTCGACCACGCGGTGCAGCTCCAGCAGCGCCTTGAGCACCACGCGCTTGCCGCCCTTGAGAAGCGCCACGGTCTCGCGTAGCACGTGCATTGCAAGCTCGTATTGGCGCAGGAACGGGAACGACAGGATGCGACGCACGGCCGTGCGCACGACGGCCTTGAGGTCGGGTGTCGTGTCGAGCCACGCGAGCGTCGGACTCACGATACTCACGGCCCACGTGGACTCGATGCCGCTGTCGCCCTGGCACGTCACGTGGTCGTACACAAAGCCGACGAGGATGTCGGCGAGGCCGCCCAGGATCACGGCCTCCTCTTTGCTGCCACGTGCGACCAGGTACTCCTTGTGTGGCAAGCGCAGCAGCAGCTCACGATCGGCGTCTGAGAACAGCGACGCTGCTGGCGACGGAGTTGCGTCGTCATTGAGCTCGAGCGCATTGAGCTGGGTCGTCACGCCCTTAGTGCTTGCGACCTCCATGATGAACGGATTCTTTTTCTTCGCCTCCTCATTCGTTACTGGCTCAGCGGGCTGCTGTCTCCAGAAGGGCTCGTACTCCATGGCCAACTGGTAGTACATGTCGTCGTCCTTGTTGATAAAGTCCAGCAGGTACCGTTCGATGTCGAACTGTTCGTCCTCAGCGGCCTCGCGCAGCACGCGGCGCTGGTCTGTGGGCGTGTGCTCTGGATCCGGCAGTGAGAGGATCTCCGAGACCTCGCCGTGCCAGACGCGGAAGAAGTCCGAGTAGGCGTCGTTGAAGCCGTACGTGGGCTGGAGGCCCATGATGCGCACGGTCTCCGGCTCTTCCGGGAGCGCTGCGATACGCTCTTCCAGGTCCAAGAGAGACGCGCTTGCTGCCCTCACCGCGGACGGTTGGTTGGCAAATGGGAATGTGGCGTCTGGTGCACTGGCGCCATCGTCACCATCGGCGGCGCTGACGGACGAGTTGAGCACTTCGATCAGCGGCGCTTTCCTGTTGCAGCCAGCCAATCATGAGCGTGAGCACCATACGAGAGTTACATCTCTGCGCAAGAGGTCATAATGTACACGTACTTGCTCGCGTCAAGCTTGAGGTCGATCTTGGGCTCTTTCGGTTGCAGCAACTTGGTGAGCATGTCGAGGTCTTCGAACTCCTGCCCGGGCTCCTTCTTCGGCAGGTGCACCACAATGGTACCATGGTCCTGTACAGGACGTCTGTCGTTAGCACTGCTCGGATACATAGCCACTAGTAGCTAACACACGCCACATACATACCTTGTTGGGGTCGTAGACGGCCTTGGCAAGCTCGTCATCCACAACCTCGTGCGGGAACTGGAGCTTGAGCAGGTACGGCTTGCAGAAGAAGGTGAAGTGCGCGCCGTCCACGTAGAACTCCATCTCGGACACGCGCACGTAGGGCACGTGCACGTGCACGAACAGCCACGCGGCGTTCTGCGTCACGTGGAAGCGCGGGATCGTCGGCATCTCGTAGCTTTTCAAAATGGCCATCCATCCATTCCGGCTGATAACGCAAACAGTACTGCTTTCATCGTGCAAAGTACGAATATCAGTATTTAACCCAATTTTATTATGACGCTTTTGATAGGTAAATTCAAGCACAAAGTGCGCTTTTGATAAGGTATTGTTTAGAAGAATATTTGATGAAGCATTGTATTCCCTAAAAAAACATATAAAACTGAAGACAAAAGTAATATCGTGGAAGAATTGCACATTTGTTGGGGCAAGGGTAACGGAAAATGGACTTGTGGCTTGTACGTAAATCCTCTTTCAGGGTGTGCACGGGATAGGGTTAATGCGTCGACATTTGACTTTAAGCAAGCCTATTCTTGAGCTGAGATTCTGATTGTCTTGATATAAATGTCAGTCACTTCGAATAAAAGACTTGTGTCTATCCGAGTGTCTCGAATAAAAGACCCGCAGCCATCTCGACATTCCCGTTCGTCGACGACAGCGCTTGGATCGCCTGCGAACGCAAGAGGACAACGAGAGAGAGAGAGAGAGAGAGAGAGACTGTCAGTGACGACATTCGACACGACCCCACAGCTCCAGCCACAGGACGCACCCGCTGTCGGTCAAAGCCCAGCGCCACCAGTCGCTCGACTTTCTCCTCCTGGCCCTCCTGGCCCTCACCACCAGCCACAGCTGGCTGCGAAGAAGCGACTGGCGCGGGTGCAGTCTGAGCAGCTCCAGAAGCGGACGCTGGTGGCACCACTTCCGCTGGAGGAGCTCCATCCGCGCGCTCAGAGAGAGGGATTTCCTATACACAATGGATGCTGTCAGTGTACAAGACAGCATATGGTGGCAAGTAAGACCTTCTGTCGTACGTGTTCAGGGAGGAACGGGACTTCGTGGGCGATGGCACCTTCCTGGAGTCGAAGCACGTTCTTCTGCAGATCGATGCAGCACTGCAAGGCATGACAAAAAAGGGGGGGTATTAACTACTATTTAGGCACTCTTTTCATAATAAGTGAGTATGGTGTCCGTACCAAGTGTCGCTTGAGCATGTCGAGGCCAAAGAGGAAATCCACGCCCTGTTCAACATACAAACATCGGCAATGGCTCGAGAATTAGTGCACATGGTGACAATATCAAACTGCCAACTGCGTTGCACCTGCTGGTCCAGAATCGTGAAGCTGCAGTTGTAAAAGTTGTCGCCAATCTTGAGCGACGCCATGTGGACGCGGCCGATGATCTTGGCAGTTCCCACGCCAACAGCCTAAAAAATCACAATGTTTAAAATTGGTTTTAGTATCGAAAATGGTTTGGCCACGCAAGGAAAAGCTCATATACTTGTCCAGCGAATCTCTTGTCAACCAGTCGCATGATCCCGCAACGCTCCGCGCAGCTCTAATGGCAAAGATGTGACACCAGTCAGCACTCACTATACATACGTAAGCCTCAATAGCAACGAACTCCAAACCCATCACTCACAGATGACATGATCGTGGACTGGGCGCCAGAGTCCACGAACGCCTTGACCTGCATACCGTTGACCTCGCACGGGATATAGAGCATCGAGACGCGGCCAAACGCCTCTGGCATCTCCTCAATCGCGATCTCCATGTTCTGCTGCACATTGCTCAGGCGGATGCGCTCTTCGATCTGCGCCTGGGCCGCGGCGTCGAACGGGTTGCTCTCGAGTGACCGGACCTCCTCTTGCTCTTTAAACTGGCGCGACGCCGTCTCCATATGGATCTGCATGAGCGCCATGCGCACTTGCTGAGCAGGTCAAGAAGGACACATAGATGCATTATAAGCAAACAATCACTGTTTCGAATTGCACACATGAGGAGCTCCGTACCGAGATGCCCCTGGTCTTGAGCGCATTGGCAAGCTTCGGGTTGGTTTCCTCCAGCTGACAAGTCACAGAAACAATAAACGAGTGCACGTACAGTGAGCCCACTGTGCCCAAGATCATACGAGTGCCGGTCCATCATCGCTACGGACCTCGGGGAGAAGATTTGGGTTCTTCTCCATGATCTCGAGCAGCACTTCTGGGGAAGCAGCTGACTGGATACACACACAACAGCACATACCACGATCCATTGTGAGCTTGTGAGCAACCAAAAACCCATAATGCGTGTAGCGCACGAGCAATCAAAGCACAACAAACGAGTGGGTACGAACCGGAATTTCGTGCAGCTTCATGCCAGTGCGGACAGCGAAGCCCGCAATGTTCGGCAGGAGCGAAGAGCCCGCAGCTGGCGATCCAGTAGCTGGTGCCGACGCGTTGCGCATGATGACGAGCAGGTCATCGTCTTTTACACCGGCCTGCTCAAACTGTAGTCACGCAGAAACAACAACAGATTCACTCAGTCAATTGCCACCCATCGTCAGGCAGCGTTGTCTGTCCACTCGCACCGTTTGGGTCGCGCCGATCGGGGTTCCGTTGAAAATGAGAAGCTGTTGGCTTGCTGGGATGCCAAACTGCACATACACACATACACAGCATTAGCACATACACAACCGCCAATTCAAAAGTAATTGAGCTCTTCAACTTTGAGCTCCGGACAGTACCTGCTGCTGCAGCTGCGCAGCGATGACTGCGATAGTCTGCTGGGGCTCGATGTCCACTTGTCCCACGGCGTCGCCCTCTGCGGACGTGATGGTTACGTGCATCGCTCTCGTTGTCGCTTGCTCTCGTGGACGCTTGCGGCTGCCTTCGTCCTCGTTGCCCCGGAGCATTCGCGAAATGACCCAGGATATATATTTTTTACTTTTGGTTTTCCTGAAATTTGCCCAATACGAATACGTCCAGCGACTTTATTGCCGCAAAACGCGCAAATATGCGAAAAAGTAAAGAGCGAGGGAAGAAAAGAACCAAGAAAGAGGACGAATTAAGTCAAAAGGGAACAACCAAGCAAAGAAAGACAGCGAGGAGCATTCTACACCTGCTGCCACAATAGGGATAGAGTAATTAAACATGTTTGACAGGTTACAGCCTTTAGATAAAGCAGGAAGTGGCTGAACTTGGGTGTACCCGTAGTATATAACCTAATTGCTGAGTGGCAGCAGTCAACTCATTTTTTATGTCTTTTCTATGTTTGAGTGTTCCTCTTTTGACTTTATTCGTAGCAAGTGCCACTCCTTTCTTGTAAACAAAAACAGATGATGACGGCGACCCTCCATAACCTAATAACTATGGTTTTTTCTCACTCGTACCCTTCTTCACTATCGAAAAGTAAAAGTGAGAAATGATACCCTCTTTAAAGTGATTCGCGGTCTGAATATTGTAGGTCCCTGCGCAAGGGTGTGTGTGGAAATGAGCTGCCCAATGCGTTTACTCGTGCTCGCAGTCGTGATTGTGCGCGCCAGGAAGTCAGTCGGTCGTCCGCCTGTGCGTGGGCGTGTGAGCGCGAGTGAGTGAGTGAGTGAGTGCGCCAGGCGAGTGAGCGATGCTGGCGTTCGTGCGCAGGAAGGGCAGCGCCGACACCGTGAGCACGAGTCCGTCCTCGTCCATCGACGGTGATGACCTCCTCCACGGGCTGAGCGTCGTCCCCGTCCACCCGCCCAAGCCGCCGCCGCCGCAGCAGCTGACGAGGAAGTGGCGCAAGCGACCGCTCTCGCTCCTGCAGCGCAGCAGCAGCGCCAGTAACACCAGCAGCAGCAATGGCGCAGACGCGAAGGACGTGGCCAAGGAGAGCGCGGCAGACAAGGAGAATGCAGCCGCGCTGACCTCGAATGCAAGTCTCGCGAGCCACGTCATGTGGAAACTGGCCATGCGCATGTCGCTGCACAACGAAAGCCGCTTTCTGCAGCACCTGTCCAGGTCCATGCTCGGCATGGGCTCTGCGCACAAGGTATGTAGTGTTTCATCACTAATACCGACTGAATGGGCATGCTTTGTATCGCAATTGATATCTGGAAACTGGCTGCAATGGTGTCTCTATAGCACGCGGAGAAAGCCCAAGAAGAAGAGGTCAAGCCACACCAGCACACCCTTAAGCAGACCGAGAGCCAGAGGCTGCTCACGAGTGCCCCATTCGTGCCGCTGAATCCGGACGCCAGCAGCGCCCCCGAGTCGTACCACATTACCCCCGTTCTCACAAGTACCAAAGCGCCGTTCACACCGGCGATACACGCGCTGCCGCCGCTGCCCCCGCTGCTCTTCTGTCCGCTCAAGGGCGCGCCGACGCGGTCCCGTGGGACGCCCCTGCGGAGCTACGTGCGGTGGCCGTTCCCGGGCCTGCGGCCGGGCCTGTCCATTCGCGTCGTGCGCGCCGAAATCATCTCGTCCATGTCGTCCGTGACCGAGTACATCGTGCACGTGGAGGACCTGCACACCAAGGTCTTCTGGATCGCGAAGAAGCGCTTCCACGAGTTTTTCCTGCTGCGCAAGAAGGTGCGTCCCGTATCTGCTGTCGTGTCGTGCTAAAGGGCCAGTTTTTTTCTAATCATGTCTTTATTTATTTATTTTTATTATTAACAGATTAAGCTGATGGCCAAGAAAGCAGCGACTGCCGCCGAGGCCGAGCAGCTCAAGTTCATCCTCGAGCTGCCGTTCCCGCGCCGGCGCTTCCGGAACCCGAGCGCCGAGACCATCGAACGCCGCAAGGGCGAGATCGAGAGCTTCCTGCGCAACGTGGCGGCGCTCGAGCCGTCGTCGGAGCTCTTCCTCGAGGTGCTGCGCGAATTCCAGCTCGAGATGTGTTCGAGCGAGTTCATCGCGTCGCTCGAGCAGATCGACACACGCGGCGAGCCGGTCGAGCCCAAATGGCTCGGCTTCGATCTCTTTCTGAGTCTTAATAACGGCAGCACAGTCGAAGGCAACACGTGTTACAAGTTCCTGCAGGCGTTTACGAACCGGTGCGTGGTCATCGAGGCGGCTGTGTGCCCCGAGTGCAAGACCTTTGAGGGTAAGGCGCTCGCGGCCGATGCGCTCAGGGATCTGCGTAACGTGGTCACAAGTATTGAGAAGTACGTCCTCGACAACCTGAGCCCGCAGTACGCCGACACGATGTCGCTCATGGACCAGAGCGTGGGTGTGGCGTCCATGATCGAGGACTGCGTGTTCCACGCCGTGGAAGACACGATCCTCATACCGCTCGAGCGCCAGATCGCGTTCCTCGTGAATGCGACCGTCGACGTGGAGATGGAGGCGCGTCTGGCGCACAATTTTGAGAAGCTGCGTGGCCGCTCGCAGTCCGAGTTTGGCATCCCGGAGCACCTGCAGTCCGAGGACGACTGGGGCAAGTCATGCCACTACCTGAGCATGATCGACGAGCGTGCGCTGCCGGCGGACAAGATCCAGGAGCTCCTGCGCTCAGCGCTCGAGATCTTCAAGAGCTACGGCGAGAAGAACCTCGAGTGGCGCGAGAACTCGGCGCTGACGGCGGACGACTACCTGCCGATCCATATTTATGTCGTGGTCAAGAGCGGGCTGCGGCGACCGCTCGTGGCCAAGGAGTACCTCGGCGCGATGATCCACCCGTCCAAGATGCTCGGCGAAGTCGGCTACTTCCTTACGATGTTCGAGGTCGCGCTCAAGTACATCGCCGACATGTGAGCCGCTCGCAATTTTTACCTGAAGTCAGGATTTTGTTTTTCCCCCTAATTTGTACGAATAGACACAAAAATACACGGCCTCATTTTTGATTTGCAAAGCAGCGAAGAGCTCATCAAAAATGCTGGCGCTGCGATTGCTGAGTCATTGTTGCAGACCTGCGCTCCATACGCGTAGACAGTGTCGTTTGCTGTCGACTATTGAGGCACGACACGAGGTCTCTTCTGCTCGCGTGTCAGTGTCGCCACCGGCTGTCGCAGTGCTGGAGAACGCGCCATGTCTGCAGTGCGGAGGCGTCAAGGCGACAACGGTCACGTGCTCCGTCTCGGGGTTGCATCTCGCCTGCTCACGCGTACGTTGCGCGATGCACACACCTGTGTGTTGCTGTTGCGTGTGCTTACCTGTACCAATGCGTGACTGCAGGAATGCGCCGCTCGACTCGAGAGCGAGCACCAGGAGCTGCTCCAGCAGTACCGGAGCATCGCGGATGACGGCGTCTTCAGCGCCGGAGACCGCGCCAAGCGCCTGTTCGCTGAAGGTGCGCCTGAAAAGGCAAAACACAGGAGTCTTCATCAACATTACCAATTCTGATCTGTCGTGTTGGCTTCCGCATCGGTTCTTTAGTCCTCACAGTGGTCAAGCAACACTCCGCACCTGCATCAGCACCCTCAGTCGCCTCGGACGTCGATTCGTGGGAGAAATACTTGCAGTTGTACACGCGCGACGCCCAGTGGCTAGAAGACCCGCGCGCGACGCGTCTCGTCTCGGCCGCGTTCTCGTTCGTGATGACGCTTAGCCACTTCTTGCCAGGTAATGCTGCACGTCTTTCGCCAGGCTGACTTCTCCGCACGTCCACTAATCTCTCGTTCATCCTTTTTCGCTCGAACTGGCAGCTCTTCGTGTCGCTCAGGAAGGAGAACCTGCAACTCGGGACGACGTCGCGATCCACGTGATCGGCGCTCGCGCAGAAGCGATGATGCCACACCACTTCTGGGACGAGCTCAGCTTTTTCCACCCGAACGTGACCAAATTCGATATCAAACTCATCGGTGACCACGTTCCTGCGCTTCGCAAGAAGCAACGAGAGCAACAAACACAGCAGCAAAGCCGTGTTCACTTGGAGAACATCAACGGTCTCTACCACGACCAGCATGTCCTCGAGCGCATCCAGAGTCCCCCCGATGCGTTCGTGCTTTTCAATCCTGGGATTGGCCACTCGTTCCTGAAAGAGCGCTGGCAACCGACGATCGAATCCCTGTTGGCGTCTGGGAAGCCGATCCTCTTGTCGTCCTTCAGCAAACTGGACCAAGAGCGCGACGTCGCTGTGCTCAAGGAGCTGGGTGGCGATGCAGATGACGCGACCACGTTCTTGGTCCATCCACAGCGCAACCCATTTCGAAACCTCAAGTTCCAAATCGACCCCTTCAACTTGATGGCCCCAATCCAGACAAACTGCCATGTCATGGTCGTCCAGAGGAAGCCAAGTGCGCGATGAGCAGCAATAACAGATTTCATCACGGGTTTTCTGCTACTGTGTCTGCTGCATCCAGTGCCGAACCGCTTCGCCTGGGTTCGGGTATGCGATCTGCTTGTTGCGGACTTCCTGAACGTACGAGATCGCTGAGTAAAATTCGTCGAAATACATTTTCCACTGACTTGAGCCACCTTGTGTTGCGTCTGCTGCCCGCCTCGACTCGTTCATCACGCGGCGATACATGTCGTCCGCGCCTGCCACTCCACCAGCGATTTCGGTCATGAATTTGCTGAACTTTGCTGCAGTCATGGACACACGCTCGTCCTCAGCCCGCGGAGCTGCGTGGTTGTCATCGGTCGTCGCATAGTACTCAAACAGCGACCACAGGATATTCTCGATCTCCATGCCGACAAAGCAGATCCGAGATGGCGCGGGCGCTTCGCTCTCAACAAGAAAGCCCAGGTCACAGAAGAATGAAAGCAAGATCTCGCGCGCAGACAGAGGAAATGCCAGCGGCTTTGCGCTCCCAGCGAGCGACTTCGTGTACAGCTCCAGCGCGCATGATCCAAGGAAGAGCGTGAACGACTGCGGCGTCAGCAACCCGTCACGATCACAGAGGCTTCCAAAAACGTGGTGGATGACCTCTTTCGACAGGTATAAAGGGTACAACTTCATGTCTTCCAGCATCTTCACAATCTCCAACAGCTGGAGGCAGAACTGGTTCCCGTGGCTTGGCCTTCGCTTCTCGTTCGAGTATTTCATCAACACTTTCAGAAGTGGCTGGTGGAACGAGAGGAACAAGTCGCGAACCTGCGCTGTCTGGTACCAGTTGGCGTAGATCTCTGCAGGCTCTGCGAGCGGCGAGTTCGCAGCATACCCCACTGAGGACGACGAGAAATGTGGCGACGAGTTTTCATTTGCTGGCTCTGGAGGAAGCATCGGGTCGCACTGGTATTCGTAGAACGTGGTGGCGACGGACGCATGGTCCGAGGACGGGTACGTGTGCTTCAGTGATGACTTCTCCATGACAGCACGCTCTACGACAGCAGTCTCGTGCTCAAGTACTGCGAGCAGCTTTTCCTGGTTCTGAAGAATGTCGTCACTGAGTCTGCCAGCCCACGGGGAGCGACCAGACAGCGCGTGCTCTCGTTCGTTTCCGCTGCTTCCCCCGCCACCATTCCAGCGTGAAGGATCTACCAGCGCGAGAAGACTGCCCCAGAAAGCTCGCATTTGCTCCGACTTGCTTGAGCTCTCGTGGAACAAATCCTGCAGGAGATTGTTCACACCAATCAGGAAATCTGGGAACAACAGACCACGCTCGGCTGCGTAGTCAGGGAGATGGCATAACATTTTCCCCGCCAGCTCCTCTTTCTTCAGCTGATTGTTCTCCAGAAGAGTTGAGTACTCGATCATCCGCAGGAGCGATTCCATCGAAAGGCGGGGTGCAGCATTGCCGTCAACTCCGTTGCTTCTTGCGTTGGTCAGCAGAGCTAGGCTTATCTGTGAACCGCCGCCATGCTGGCTGCTGTTGCTCGGATCGGAGTTGACTGTCGCGTGAAGTAGAAAAAGCTCCTTCAGGTTGTTGACTGCGATGTCTTTCGAAAGCGAGAGCATCGGCAGTGGCAGTTCGAGTCCTTCCCACTCCAAAAATGCAGCCAGCTGACTGCGCAGTGTGTGCGCCTTTTCTTCTAAAGCCACCTGGTGCTCTTCCATTTGCTTGTATTTTTCTTCTTCGCGCAGCAGCTTCTTTGTGAGAACGTCAACTGCGATGCGTTTGTCCTGAGAGAAGAACTGGAAACGCTCCAAGTCACTCCGCAGGACTCGGTTGTAGTCGTCCACTTTCTTTGCGTACTTGTCTCGTTCCGCAGCTTTGAGCTCAGCCATCTCAGAGTGCAGCCGTAAATCTTTTATTGCGAGTGAGATGTTCGCTTGCACACGCCACTCGGTGAAAACGGCACGCAGCCAGCCACGCTCTAGATCGCGGATCACAGTTGCAACGAAAGCGTGCTTCACGACCTGAAGCTCAGCGTTATTCTCCGTCAGCTGATCCGTCAGGCGTTTGTAGTCCTCTCGCGAGTTTTGGAGCTTCTCCTCGAGCTTGGTCTTCTCTCTTGAAAGGGAAAACACGCAATCCTTCGCTTCATTCAGGTCGCTCTCACTTCGCTTCGCTTTCTGATAGTTGACGCGGATGCCGTCCAGTTGTGCTCGTGCCTTCCATTTGTCGAACGCATGCTGCTTGCTGGAACGAAGTCTTGCGATAGCGATGACGCCAAGCTTCGTGCAGCCGAGGTCAAGTGAGTTCACCAGTCTTCGCTGTTTTTCTTGCTGGAGCTGGAGAATTCTGAAAGCTTCTCGTAGTCGCCTGGTTCTCCAGCGTTCAAGAACCAAGTTTAATTGCAACAAACCATTTTGCATCGCGAGTATCTGCCCACTGCAGCGAGTTTCAGCAAGCGATGACTGCAAACTGGAGACAACGAGCTGTTGCTTGCCATAAGCGCCACTGACCTTGAGTCGATTGTACGCTTTCGCCATTGCCTTCATCTCGACAATTCGGTGCATCTTGCTGAGAGTGTGCAGGGCATAGCATCGAGCAGCTGAGAGGCGCTGGGAGCTCATCTGCCACTTGACTATTGCTGCTCTCAAGTTAGCCAAATTCTTCACTCGCAACAAGCGTCGAATAGTTTTCTGCTGCAGCTGCTCTTTTTCCTGGAGCCGACGCTTGCTTGAGACCGAGTCTTTCCGCTCGAGCTCCTGCATCAGACTCTCTTTTTCAGCTGATAAATGTGCCATCTTCTGGATCTTGGACGCCTCGGCTGCGATCTTCTCAAGCAGATCAGACTGCAGCGACTGGTTCTGCTGGAAAAGCTGCTGCGTTTGCAGCTTTAGTTGCTCCTCGCTTTTCGACGTGAGCGTCAGCTGATCTCCCAGCGTCTTGAGCCGCTCTTTCGAGCTCAGTTCATGCATGACGTGCTTCTGGATGGTGTCTTTGAGGAACTGGTTTTCGCGATCTAAGTTCTCCAGCAGCTGAACGCGCTCGCTCATGGTCTTGATGATCTCTTTGTCCGTAGATGACGCGCGCGCTCGATTCTCCAGCTCTTTGACGAGAAATCGCTTCTCCTGGAGAATCTGTTCGTATACGGATCTCGAGCATCCTGGAACAGAGTACACTACGGCTTCAGATGGTGCAACAGAGCTGATGGTCTGTCGTCGGTCTTGAGAGTGCGACTCAATGACGACTACTGGTGCTGCTGCAGTGCCGAGCAGCCCTGCTGCACTGTATCGTTTTCCAGCGCCATTTGTTGTTGTGATCGGGAGCTGAGACACCGGGGTCTCTGCAGCTCGCGAGGATACCATCGAAGATGACGAGTTGATCTCGGCGCGAAGGTTCTGGAGCAGGCTCTCGAGACGAGCCTCGGACACCACAGCCGCGCTTTCAGCTTTCTCGCTGACAACGTTCACTTTCTTCGCCTGCGGAGCCGAAATGTTCTCTTCTGCCCTCTTGAAGTCGTGCCAGATTTCCTTCCGCTTCCACTCGTCCAGCATCCGCGAACTTCGTCGGTTCGACTCGGAGTTCCATAGGATCTGCGATCTAGACACACTCGCTGGCATCGTAAGCGAGTCTTGACGCTTCATGAGTGCTTTGCTCGTCGATGTGGGGGTGACATACACGCTGTTCGCGCGCTTGAGTGAGTTGGGTGACAGCGGAGTCTTGCGAGAATGCTCGCTTTCCTTGTCAACAGCGAGCGAAAGCGGGTGCGCACGTACTTCAAGAGGCGATGGTTCTTCCACGTGTGCTCGAGAGATTGTAGCAGAAGTCGATGTTGGTGCAACGTATTCAGAGTATGTCGTTATGGCGCCGGTTGAAATTGTCACCGGCAGACTCGGTGACATCGCTGCCGCAGCCGCTCTCTCGGTCGCTTTCTCAACCAGATTGATCTCGCTCCGGAGCGAATTGATGCTGGCCTCGTACCCTAGGAAGAGTCGCGTCAGTCCACGCTTATCTGGTTCTGCTCTGTCACTTGTCTTGGCTTCAATCGCATCCGTGGCAGTGTTCATGGGCTCGCTCATTGCCGAAGTGCTCGCGTCCATCGCCAGGTACTCGTCCGCCCAGTCGCCAGAGAAATCGCTGACCGCCTCATCAACATCATTTACTTCGCTCTGCTCTTGGTCCCGTCCACCAGCTGCCCCATTGGCGCGTCTTTGCGGCGACTCAGGGTCTCCATGCGAGGCGAACTCATCGTGTGACCACGGGATCACCGCCTCTTGCGCTTCATCACCGCTCGCTTCTTCCTCATCGTCTGCGTCGTCACCACCTGGTGCCCCCTGCTGCGTTTCTTTTGCTGAAGTGGCGTCATCAGACGCATATTCATCTTCGTCATTGGCGCTGCCGTCGTCGTCATCGTCAAGCCAGAAGGCGTGGTGGTCGAACTCGTCGTCGCTGTCGATGTGCCCAGCGCCCGTTCGCGCCACCGACGTCCGTCCTCCGTGCGTCATGGCCACTGTGGTGTTGGCGCTCAGCATGTTCGTTGCGCGCGCGACACACAGCGACAGATCGATCGATGCGCGGGCTTCCGCTGCTGCTGTACGCGCAACCACGTCCAATGCGCGCATCATGAACGCGAAACGACGCAAAAGGGAAATAACCTCTATAAATCTATTAGGTGGTGGTAATACAAGCCCTATTCTACTCTTCACAAGTTAAAATCAACTGTTAGAATGCATACCCTCTGCAGTCCGAAGCGATACCAAGTTGAAGTCTTGTATGAAATGTATTTCTGTTGGTTTATTTCTGGACAAAGCTTGGCGCGCGTCCCCAGGTTCTTCTATTCCTAATGCGACTGCCGTCCTGTGCGCCAAGGCGAGCGAATGGCCAGCGACCTATGCTCGCGGTCACACCCTTGAGATCGCAGCCCTGGAGCACTGGAGTCGCCGCAGATGAAGATCCATCCACTCACACACATTCGACGCACCCACCCCCAGTGTTTCCCCACACGCGCGCGCTTCTTAGATCAGCTTCTTGCTCTTGAAAAACTTCTTGAGGTACAGCACCTGCCACACGCCCATGCCGAGCAGCACGACGATCGAGAAGAAGCTAAACCAGAGCACGCGCGAGTTGGTCGACTCGTTCGTGTTGCGCATGGCGGCCTCGCGCTGACGCATGTAGAGCATCTCGCGGTGGATCTCGTCAACCGTGTCCTCCATCTTGCGCAGCTCCTTCTCGACCGGCATGAGGTGCTCGCGCTTGGCGACCTCCGAGTAGTCCTTGGCCTCGACGCCGTGCTTGAAGTCGAGCATCATGCGCACGACGTTGTCGTTCATGTTGTAGAAGCAGATCGAGTAAGTGCCGGGGGCATCGGCGTGGAACGAGAACTTGTGCAGATCGTCCGCCGTCATGTCGATGTCCGAATCCTGCTTGAGGTACTTGCGCAGCGGGTCCGTGATCGTGACCGATACTCCCGTTTTACCCTTGCGGCCACCGATAACGTTGTAGTGGATCACCACGAGGCTGCCCTGCGCCACCTCGTCGCTAAGGCACTTCTCCGAGCGGCGACGCACGTCGAACTGCACAGCGTCGGTGGCGGAGAAGAGCGCCAGGAGCGCCACAAGCAGCACGAGCAGCAGCGACTTCATATCTTCCTCCTCGCTTGCTTGGATCTTCCTTCCTGCGTGAAATTGCGAATGCGCAGAGCAAGAGCCAGCAGCAGGGGGAGGATGCTTGTATGGAGGATGTGCTTATGGAGGTATTTTGGGCTTAACTATGCATTTATAGAGGGATTAGGTAGGTGAATTCCCATTTTTCAGTTGTCCAATCACATCGTCTGAACCTCGGAATAGGTGACTGTGCCTATTTCGCTATTGGGACGATGTGATTGGCTCATCTATTTGTTTTTGCTAATCATGTAGCCGTAAAAAACTCAATTTATTTTCAGCCAATTGTGTCTCGCAAAAAAGCGTTGTGTTAAAACCGGCTACGCAACCCATTGATTATCTCGATTTGGAACAGCTCGTGGATATATTGGTCACAACGCAATCGTTTGATCAGGGGCTTTATCGTAATATTTCATAATATTTTGAAATACTACGATAGCAGCCCCTGATCGATTGATTGCGTTGTTGCCAAAATACTTCCATTTCGTTTTCATCCTTGACTTGATCGATGGATTGCGTGGCTGGTTGCTGAACTTTGACTTGAAAAGCACTTCCAGATTTACAGATTTGAAAAGCGCGCGGGCGCAATACAATGGAGGAGCAAGGAGCTGATCGCGTACGAGCTCGCTGTCGATGGACACGATGGACAGCTTTGTATCTGCTGCTGCTATACTAACGTAAGTGAGTCGCTCCTTGCTGACGCTCTTGCTGTCCTGTAGGCGTGGTTCCAGCGAGAGAAGCAGCGCCTGGAAGAAGAGATCCGCGAGGTTCGTGCAGGCTGACTGATGCGCAGAGAGCAGGCTCTGGATAGATTGTCTAACATGGCTGTTACTATTGTATGTCCTGCTTTAGGAGATGCAAGAAGCTATCTCGAACGTGCACATCCTCAACCAGAACCTGGAGCATCTGAACGACGTGGTAACGACACGCTCGCGCTCTTTGCCAAATCTACATCACCTGTTCATGCGTCTAATACATGCGTATGTGTGTTCTTGCGCCTGCTATAGGGCCATGAGATCGTGAGCATCTCGGCCGTCTGGATCGGCTTTCTCCAGCAAATGACGGTGTCGGCGGAGAAGCGAAGATAGAGAGCGTAACGCCATCCATCACGCATGTTCGTTTTTGCTCGCAACCAACTGAAACTGCGTATTTAATGTGCCAGAATGGCGTTATCAGACTGGTATCTCAGACTCCTGCTTCAGTTTCTGTTGGTGTAGCGCTCGCTCTCTCAATTTATCGAGCACGCGGCGTTCGTAATCGAGGTGCTGTCGCAGTGGAATGGGTCCGCCGGGCAGCTCCGTGGCGCCGTCAGCAGAGTAACTGCGAGGCCGCGACAATTTTTCTGCAGCTCCATGATCTTCCGCTTCAACGATATGTCCCTGGATCGAAACTTCTCGCCAGCACGACTCGTGGCCTTCTATCCGCACAGACTTGGCCTGCAATGAGAGAAACGAAAGCAGCATGTGAGCAAACAAAATACAGACCAGCCGGATAGAAACAATAGTAGACGAGTGTGGCTTACCGCTGACACTGCAGACCCGAAAACGATCTTGGCCGACGACGACTTGACTTTGATTGACTCGATCTCGCCATGGACTCGGAACGCGTGGCTCAGCGTGTCGTCGGAGTGCGAGTACTGCTTGCGATCCCACTTCACCGTCACTGTGCGCTGTGACTTGGACGTCGAGCCTGTCACAGGAACAGCATCAATAATTAACAGACAGAGTCGTCAGTTACCTAGAGACAGTCATATCCAAACGACACAGCAACGTACGGGACGCCAGCGATTCCCTCAGCTGGTCCACTTCTTCACGACGGCGCGCATCGCGAGCGTGCTGCTCTTCCATCTCGCGCTGGCGCGCAAGCCCTTTCTCGCGCAGCTTTGACAGGTCGCTCTTGCGATACTGTCCGCTCGTGCCCCGCGTCTCCTTGCGATTCAGGTCGTGGCTCTGCTCCTTGCGCAGCAGCTCTGTTGTGCGCGGCAATTACAATACGTGGTGAGCTCATGTGTCTTTTAGAATTAACATATCAACAAAGAAAGCGAAACCCAGAACGCACCGTCACGCATCTGGCGACGCTTGCCGTCGAGCTCGGCCTCGCGCTCGCGTTGTTTCTTCTTCGCCATGAGCTCATGGGAGAGCTTCTTGTCGTATTGCTCCTTCTTTTTCGGATCCAGCAGTACATCGCGCGCATGTTTAAGCTCCAGAAACTTTTTTACTGCACGCAGCACAGAGCACACGAGGAGTAACAAGAGAGACGTGATGTCATAACCAACCCAATTCGAATAGAGAGCGTTCAGTGAGTGATGTGAGCATTACGCACCGTCTCCGCCGCGGTCTGGGTGATGCAGCAGTGACTTCTTCTTATAGGCGCGCGCGACCTGCTTCTCGTCCGACGCCGCCTCGAGCCCGAGGATCTCGTACAGGTCGTCGTGGAACTCGTCCTCCGCCATGCTCGTGCTCGTGCCTTTTTGACTTTTTTGTTGGTGGAAATGCCAAAATTCTCGATTTTTGCAATATTTTGAGCCCAGCATGTTTGCATATTTCTCAAAAAAATGGATCGCATTTTCAGAAGGGGGCCGTGGCATTAATCTGAGCGAAGAAGGAAGAGAAAGCGAAGATGACGGCGGCGACGAGCACGACGACGGCCGCAGGCGCACTCAAGGCGAGCGCGGGACTCACGAGCTACTACCAGCAGAAGATCGAGCACCTGGAGCTCACAGTGCGCGACAAGACGCAGAATCTGCGCCGGCTGCAGGCGCAGCGTAACGAGCTCAACTCGAAAGGTACGCTTGACGAAAGATACGCTTGTGTGTTTGTTGTTGGCATGGGGCGCACTGTACATGTGTACGTACATGTGTGGTTGTGATGGCTGACGTTGCTGTGGATGTGTGTGGATCTTGATCAGTTCGCTTGCTGCGCGAAGAGCTCCAGCTGCTGCAGGAACCCGGCTCGTACGTGGGTGAGGTCGTCAAGCAGATGGGCAAGTCCAAGGTGCTTGTGAAGGTGAACCCCGAGGGCAAGTACGTCGTGGACGTGGACAAGGCCATCGATATCACCAAGTGCACGCCCAACACGCGCGTGGCGCTGCGCAACGATAGCTACGTGCTGCACAAGATCCTCCCGACCAAGGTGGACCCGCTCGTGAGTCTCATGAAGGTCGAGAAGGTCCCGGACTCGACGTACGACATGATTGGCGGCCTGGACAAGCAGATTCGCGAGATCAAGGAGGTCATTGAACTGCCGATCAAGCACCCGGAGCTCTTCGATGCGCTCGGTGTGGCTCAGCCAAAGGGCGTGCTGCTCTACGGTCCTCCGGGCACGGGCAAGACACTGGTAAGCGTCCTCGCTCGTATCCTGCTGACTGTCTTTTATATGATTTATAAGATAACTCACTATCTGCTATTCACTTTCAGCTCGCGCGTGCGGTCGCACACCACACGGACTGTACGTTCATTCGTGTCTCGGGTGCGGAGCTTGTGCAAAAGTACATTGGCGAGGGCTCGCGCATGGTGCGTGAGCTCTTCGTGATGGCACGCGAGGCGTCGCCGTCGATCATCTTCATGGACGAGATCGACTCGATCGGTAGCTCGCGCATGGAGGGCGGCGGCGACTCGGAGGTGCAGCGCACGATGCTCGAGCTCCTGAACCAGCTCGATGGCTTCGAGCCCGCACAGAACATCAAGGTGATCATGGCGACGAACCGTATCGACATTCTGGACGCGGCGCTGCTGCGTCCGGGCCGTATCGACAGAAAGATCGAGTTTCCGAACCCGACAGAAGTGGTAAGTTGCTTGTTTCTGCTGCTATCATTACCCTTAGCTCCTGGGTCCTGGTGGCTAACCTCAAATACTATTATGTGTACAGTCCCGTATCGATATCATGCGCATCCACTCGCGCCGAATGAACCTGCTGCGCGGCATCAACCTCAAGGTCATCGCCGAGAAGATGCCAACGTCATCTGGAGCCGAGTGCAAGGCTGTGTGCACGGAAGCGGGTATGTTTGCACTGCGCGAGCGCCGGATCCACGTGACACAGGAGGACTTTGAGATGGCAGTCTCCAAGGTCATGAAGAAGGACTCGGAGCAGAACATGTCGATCAACAAGCTCTGGAAGTAAACAGCGGGTTTGAAAAGGCGTCAGCCACAAGTCAGCGGCTCCAAGGCCATTAAAGAAACGAGAGGAACCCCATCAAGACACAGGGCAGGCAGCTGGAGGCAACGCGAGCGAGGTCAGTGCTTGATCTCACCGCATTCATTGCTGTCTGGCTGGTCGTTGAATGCTGAGCTGAATGGGCTGTTGTTTTATTGTTCATAGGTTTGGACGACTTCGCTATCGCTACATTAGAGCTGCTGGTAACAAGAAAAAAAATCAACAATCGGGAGATGGGTCTTTTACGAATGGACACTTCGTCCTCCTCATTTATCATTTTATGCTGTCCGCTGAGGTTGGACTCTATCAGTTTAAATGTTTGTGATAAAGTTGTTGCTCAGGTCACCTCGTATTTCCTCTCTCTCACTGGGGTTTTGGCTCCCAGTTGTAGTTCTCGAAGAGCTGGTAGTCCACGGGAATCTTGGTCGGGAACCGGGTCATCTTGTCCACGGCGGCCACAGGCATGGACGTGAACTGCTTGTCGAAGTTCGCGAACGCGTCGGCGCGCGGCTGTAGCGGTGCGCGTACGTTACGACTGAGCAGCTGGCCCCAGTCGATAAACTTTGCGAAGAACGGGTGCTCCTTGACGGCAGCGTGGCCCTTCTTGCGCGACCCGAGACGCTCCATCGGGTCCACAGTCAGCAGACCGCGGATCAAGTCCATCGCATCCTGTGAGACGTACGACGGGAACTTGAGGCTGCCCTTCATGATGCGCGAGTAGAGCTTGGGTCGGTTGTTGCCGCTGTAGAACGGCGGCTCGCCCGTGATCAGCTCAAACAGCAAGCACCCAAGCGCCCAGAAGTCGGCAGCCTTGCCGTAGCCCTTGCGTGGCGAGCCTTGGAGCTGGGCTGGCGTGAGCTTCTCACCCAGTGCGAGTACCTCGGGCGCCAGATACTCGATCGAGCCGCAGAAGGTCATGGCCAAGGTCCAGTCGTCGACGCCGAGCTTCGAGAGCCCAAAGTCCGCAAGCCGCACGTGGCCCTGCTTGTCCAGTAGCACGTTCTCCGGCTTGAGGTCCCGGTAGATGATGTTGTTCCGGTGCAGGTGCTCGAGCGCGAGGAAGACCTCGGCCGCGTAGAAGGCCGCCTGGTGCTCCGGAAAGCGCCCGACCTGCGAGAGGTGGAAGAAGAGCTCGCCGCCGGGGCAGTAGTCGAGCACCATGTGCAGGTGGTCGATCGTCTGGAAGGACGCGTGGATCTGGATGATGAACGGGTGGTTGCGGCACATGGTGAGCACAGCCTTCTCCGAGAGCGAGTGCTGGACCTGGTTCTGCGTCGCGATTGCCTTCTTGCTCAGCGTCTTGATTGCCACGAGCTGCCCCGTGAGCTTGTGTTTGGCGACCATTACGTGCCCGAAGCCCCCACAGCCAATCATCTTGAGCGGTTCGTACTGCTTCAAGAGGTACCCGCCACTGTAACTCTCCGCAAGGCTGATGGCCTGCACCATCTTGATGTCTCTCGCTTGTGGAGTGACGGCCATAGCTGCTGGTGCCGGCGGAACTCCTCCCAAGTGGTCTACCGATCGACGGGATGGCAAAGGAAGCGTGGCACTCTTGCTGCTCGTAAGTGTCGTAGCAGTGACTTTGCCGACTGAGGCTGCGAGTCTCACGGATGGTGTCCCTGCGGGTGTGACCGAAGGTCCGCGCAGTTGGCTCTCGCAAGCAGCGAACACCATATTTGGAGGCTTCAACGGAGGCACTGTCGCCAGAGCAAAGCAAACCTCGTTGCTCACAGGCACGGGGTTCAGTTGGCAAGGTCGTGGAGCTATTCCCGAGTCGAGTGGCGCGTGGCGATGCATTTGGCGCGAAGGCGAGGCCAGCGGTGGGAAGCACTTGGACACCTTGGGGCTCAGTGGCAGTGGTCCGACCAAAGGGCTCCTTCCAACAGGTTTGGTCCAGTACTCCAGGTTTGAAGTCTCCATTTGCGTATTGCCACCACCGAGGGCTTGGAGAGCTGAAGGTGGACGCTGAGCGGATAAGAAGACAGACCCATGGGCGATTTTCTGCGGCGACGGTGGACGCACTGCGACGGTATGGTACGCCGACGGAGTGGGCGACCCAGGCGTGCCCTTGTTCTCGGCCAAGCCCGCGCAAATGGCGAGGAACTGTGGCGTCCGGTTCTGCTGTTGCTGCGCAAATTGGCTCACGAGCACGATCGGGAACGAGATCGCGCGCTCTCGCTGGCGAAGGGTGTTGAAGACCACGTCAGCTGGCAATGTCAACTGCTCCGAGAGCGACGACGCCTCGGAGCGCTTGTGCACGAGACGGATGGGCGCCGTGTCGTATTGAATGTACGAATTTGAGGACGATTCGATCGAGCTCGTGAAGCGTATCCGCGAGCCGCTCGCATCGCCAATCGTGACGGTGAATTTGGCCGTCTTGAGGGCGTTTCGGCTCTGCTGGCGCTCCCAAGGCCAGAAGGGCGCGATGAAGTGGAAGAGCTTGCGGCCCGAGTTCTCCACAAAGCCCTTGACGCAGAGTTCGTGGCAAAGCTCAACTGCGAGCTCGTGCTCAGCGACAATGTTGCTTTCCGAGAGCTCAATGTTGAAACCATTGGCAACAGCAGCAGCAGTATCGCTCGTGTGAAGAGCTGTCGTCGAGCGTCTTCGGAATGGCGTGAGAGCGCGTGTTGGAGAGAGCAGTGACGGGATGCGGGTGCGACGTCCACTCGAGGTAGTCGCTTCCTCTTTGTCCTCGTCGAGCAGCTGGACCTTTTCGATCTCGTCTTCAATTTGTTCGCCTTGAAGGTGACCACCTCCGGATACGAGGTCATCGTTCCGAACGTCCACCCCCGTGCTCCGCTGGACGCGCACAAGCCCGTGACGGCCGCCACTCGAGGTCCGGCAAATGAAGCTCCTGGCCTCAGTGTCCTCCTGTTGCGAGCCCCCAGCAGGAGACGAGGGCTGCAGTCCACCTCCGATGGACGATGACGAGCGATCGAGAAAGCTGTGGCGCTCGCTGTTCACCTTAGTCATCCCCACCAGAGTCGCAGCGCTGCTCGTGCGCCGTGGCCAGAACATCTTAGCACTCAAGCCGCTCAGCGTGATAAGTCTCGACGGCCGCGTCTTGGCTTTCGCCACTGCTGCCATCGCGTGCGTATCGAAGAACTGTTCGTGGCGGTTGCGCGCGCCCGCGGCTTCGAGTATCTGCTCCACCTCGCGGACTTTGGACGCCGCCGACTTGTGGAAGTGCAGGATGATGCTTCCTGGGAAGAGCACAAGACAAGTGAGACTGATAACAGATAGTCCGAGTGTTGAGAGGAGATGTTTCATTTTGACGCACCCCAGGGTCGCGCTGGCGTGCGCAGCTCGAAGCAAAAGTTGGAGAGCTCCTCCGTGGACGCGTACGAGTGGACGAAGAACTCAGAGTTCTCGAGCGGCACCACACCGCAGGGCTCGGTCGACGCCGCATGCTGGAAGTAGAACAGGTACCCTGTTGGCATCAGACAAGATTTAACACGTGAGTCGGGCGCTTGAGAGAAGCCACAGCATCATAAGGGAAAGCGTTGAGCCAAACCGTCGAGGATGACGAAGACACGCTTGACAATGTGATTGATCTTGCGCCCGCGTTTGGTCAGGAAGGGCTGCGATGCCAAGTCAATGCCGCTGAAGAGCGTCGACGCAGCTGTCACTGGCGTCAGAGGGCCGTGCGCGTGCGTCTGCCGCAGGAACGACTTGCTATTCTCCATGTCGGATGGTCGCTCTCTGTGCCATGGATGTGATGGCGATGGCAGCGCTTCTGGGTTCCAAGACTGGACGTCTCACCCCACAGAAGTAAATGGGGAGATGCAAAATGTAGCCATTTCATATTCGTCCACACTGTACGTTCTAATTTTAGAGTCAAAATGAGCAAAGGTTAGATCAGAATCAGAAAAATGAAGAGCTCCAAGTGATGATGGATGGAGAAGAAGGGTGGTGAGGAAGATGGTGTCTCAATGGAGCACTTTGTCCAGATATCTCCAGCATAAGGGTAGTGTCCGCAAGTAGGATGAGCAAGCATTGTGGTTTTGGAGTGAAGCTTATGAAGCTGAGCTTTCGAAGTGCGACTGGAATGGACCTCGTCAATTTCTATTTTCAGCCAATCAAATTTGAGCACGTACTTGATTTCAGCCAGTCAAACGAGGGTAAGTACTGTTCTTTGCAATACTGTTTTGACCATGCAGCCACAAATGATTCCGTGGAATCTTGATGCTGCTTAAACTCGTCCTCATTTCTGTGTTCGTACTTCAATGCAACATACTGTACTGCATTATCCTTTTCTCCGATTGGTTGATAATACGAAAGCCACCAAAAAGGCGTCTTTTTTCTGGCGCAAACAGGAACACGAGCCAACTAACTTGTAACGGAGACAGCTCTTCTGTGCATGCGAGCGAGGCGAATTGGCGTTATTGTCAGTCGCAGACCAGCCGCCATCGCCCACATTGCCCACTCCCCCTCTCACAGACCCGCTCCCGACCTATTCGCCCCATCAAGCAGCAATGGCAATGGACTTTTACCACGTGGACGAGGAGACGCCGCTCATGACGAGTCTGACGCTGCCGACGTCGCCCCGGAGCGACACCGAG
Source organism: Globisporangium paddicum (assembly GCA_023334015.1). Taxonomy (NCBI): domain Eukaryota; phylum Oomycota; class Peronosporomycetes; order Pythiales; family Pythiaceae; genus Globisporangium; species Globisporangium paddicum. The sequence goes on from JAASFV010000022.1 coordinate 58,047, forward strand.
GGGCTCGCGTCGCCCACGATCTACAGCACAGGCTCGGGCTCCACGTCGTCGCAGCAGTCGCGGTCCTTCAATGGCGGTGGTGGCATCTCGGCGCGCAGCAACCAGACCGAGTTCCAGCTGAGCGTGGACAAGGTGTCGTTCATCTACAGCCCCAAGTCGTCGCACCAGAGCTACAGCACGTTTCAGAGTCCCACGGCCGTGTGCCACGACGACGAGCTCTCGATCCTGGACCCGTATTTCGACGTGACCAAGTCCCGTCTGCGCACGGCCTTTGACGACGCGCTCCCCGATGGTGCGGCCTATTGCGATTGGTCTTGTGCGTGTTGATGGGTTCATCCTTGGTCTCTGATTATGAATGGTTTGTGACATTAGAGAACGACTGCCTCACGTACAGCGGCTTCCGCGTGGCGCTGGAGGGCATGGGCATCCGGTGCACGGACGACACTGCGTTCCTCAAGCTCGTGTCGAGCATCGACCGCGAGGGCACGCAGCGAGTGTCGTTCGCGCACTTCGACGCGGCCGTGCACAAGCTCAAGCTCGTGCACCTGTTCGACGAAGGCACGGTGCGCCGCATGGTGCCGCACGGGTACATGTCGGCGGCAATGACGGTCTCGGACTTTTCGAGCACCAAGCTGCAGCAGTTTGCGGTCAAGAAGTCGGAGCTGTCCGAGTTCTTCACGGCCAAGCGGCCGCCCTGGGTATCGGTGCGCTGGATCAACATGAACGGTCGCGACAGTCTCAACCTGAAGCGCCTCGCGATCAAGTATCGACTGCATCCGCTTGCTATCGAGGACACGCTCGAGATGCACGAGCGCCCCAAGTTCGACCGCTACGAGGGCCACCTCTTCCTCGTGTTCCCGGTGCTGCGCATGGAGATCTTGCACGACAAGTCATTCCCGACGTCCAAGAAGCGCTCGCGCACGCGGTCCGTGACGAATCTGCTCAAGATGGACGGCAATGGCGGGTCGTTCCGCATGGGCAACGACACGGAAGTGTCGGAGGACCCGTTCAAGCTCTGGATCGAGCACGTGGCGATCTTCATCGTCGGCAACAACACGGTCATCACGGTCAAGGACGGCGACCTAAGCAACATTTGGCAGGAGCTCAACCGACGGCTAAACATTCCGTACTCAAAGCTGCGCCACAACGACGCCAAGTTCCTCATCTACGCCGTGCTCGACGTGATCGTGGACCAGGTCACGAACGTTATCGATTCGATTACCGAGAGCCTCATGGAGCTCGAGGATGAGCTTGAGAAGTGCAAGCACCATTTTGACATTGGTCGCCTGCGATTCCTTAAGAACGAGCTCTTCCGCCTCCCGCGACTGCTCAAACCCGCCCGTGAGGTGCTCAAGAACCTGATCGAGAGCCGGGACTTTGACGAAGCGGTGACTGCGTACATCCGCGACGTGCACGACCACGTAGTCCAGGTGCTCGACGACATTGAGCTCCAGCTGCAAATGTGCCGCCTGCTCACGGAAGACTACCGCGACGCCAAGGCCAACCAGATGAACTACGTGATCTACACGCTCACGATCACCACGACCGTGTTCTTGCCGGCGCAGTTCCTCACGGGTGTCTACGGCATGAACTTTGACAACATGCCCGAGCTCCACCAGCACTACGGCTACGCGATCTTCTGGGTGCTCGTGCTCGCGATTGCCTGTGGGTTGCAGTACTACTTCCGGCATAAAAAGTGGATCTGAGGCAGCGAGAGAGAGCGAGGAATATGGAGGTACTTTGTATTTCGTAACGTCATAGACTTGCTTTTCGTGTTTCTTGTTTGATCAAAGCCTGGGCTCGCCGTTGTGTGAAACTGAAATTGTGTCCTCAGTGCAGTGCGTTGAGAAAATCTTTTTTCTCCTGGGACTCGCGATAAAGAGATCTACACATAAAGGATGGCAAAAGGATTAATTCCGCACAGCTCCGCAATATCATATCAGACGACGGAAATCGTCTGTATCGTCCCGACAATACATCAACGCTACTCACTTGATCAGTTGAGCCAGCTCACGATTGGTGAATGCAGCCAGGTTTCCCGCATGGAACTGGTCGCGAACTGTCGCCAGTGGTTCCATCTGTGCAGCGTAAGAATTCGTGAGGTGTCAGTCAAGCTCAGATAAATAGCTTGAATACAAAACGCCAGTGTTCGTACCAGAAGAGCTGCAAGCTTTCTTAACTTGATCATGCTGGAGACGTGCTTTTCAGCCTGCCCAGGAGAGTCGAAGAGGTTCTCACTCTGCAACACACACAACACATATTAACCTCCACAGGCTTACGTTCTCCACCAATTTCTTCAGACTCCTACCTCCAGCAGCATCGACGACAAGTGGTGGAGCTGCGCGCCTGCATTTGCAGATATTTTCTGTAGCAACGAAAAAGTAGGCGGACAACCAACAACAACAGTTAGCATCACAACGATATCATCCCACTCATAGACTCAATGTCGTACCGATGCTGCAAGGACGCGCTCGACGAAGCCAGCAACCAGCGGCAAGACCATCAGTCCTGTGACCTTGTGGTAAACGGCAGGAGGGAGGCCTTCACGCCAGAAAGAGCTTATTCGGTTCAGTTTGTAAAGAGCGCTCTTCAGGAAGTCTTCGATGCGGATCATTACTGAATCGGACTCGATGTCGCCAAACGCCTGGGAGAACACAGAGAACAGTCGACATTAACTATCTTGACTTCAAGTGGCCTTGCATGTGAGGAATCGCCAATGCTTACCGGCAAAGTCGTCATACTGAGCGTCATTTCGTCCGTCTGACCCTTGGCGTACGTGATCAGAGCTTTCTCGCCCGCTTCCCGAAATGCTGGGACCATATCGACCATCGTGCCGGTGCGATTGAGCGGCGCAGGAAGTCGGTGCTTGTATTGGTGGCCGATCGTGAGCATGTGGTACGCAATGTAGAGGCAGTCATTGTGGTAGAGCATGCAAGTGCGAGGATCATTCGCGATGTCGCTCTCATAGAGCGTGGGCACGACAGCGCGGAAGAGAAATAGCAGGTCTCGACTCGTCTGGAACAGCAGATTCGCGCATTTGGATTCGGACGTGCAGCCTTCAATCAGCGTCTGGTGAGTCAACTCCACGACATCGTGCGCGCACGTCGAGATGCGATAGTTCGGGACCTGGAACGCCCCGCCTTCCACGTCGTCACCGGTGCCGTTTGTCGAGATAGAGGAGCCACTCGCTGAGCCACCGCCCTTGCCTTTCTTACCCGAGCCGACAGAAGCTTCGAGATTGCATCTCTCGGTCGCTCCAGAAATCTTGACCGAGTCGTTGTACCCCCTGCTCATCAGCTCTCGCCCTTGGATCAAGATGCTCTGGCGTCGCTTCTTCGCGTACAACCTGGTGATGCATTGAAGGACAATCACAATGTTAGCCACATGTACCTCACGACAATGTGGAGACAGCAACTCATCGTACTCGTGGAGTTGCTGGACAAATACCCGCAGTTGGCTGTTTGCACAGGCAGTAAAGCCGATCGCGAGCAGCTTGTCTTCCAATTCACGCACCTGCACATATAAGGAAGTTGGATTAGCCCAATAATGAGGACCATGGCTGGCTCATTTAAAAACAGACGTACCCCAATGCTCAGTGTGTCTCTGTACGAATTCAGAGCCGTCGCATCTTGTGGGATCTTCTCCTGCAGCAGACTCATGAGCTGCGCTTCGAGGTTACCCGGGATCTTCCACAGGAACGCGCTCAGCTGACTCATAAGCTCCGACGAGTTCAGAAACACCTCTGTGTGGACAAAGTAGAGGATGCTGACGATGTTGCTGCAATTTTCCTCCACCTGCAGCACCTCGCTCTTCGACTTCTTGTTCGCTTGGCTCGCATCGTGCGTACCGCCACCACGCACCAGTTTCAGAGTGGCGCCGTTCGAGTCACGCGAGACGGTGGTCAACGCGTTCGTAGTCTGTAGGGACGACCTGATCAGGTGTTGAGCGAGCGACTTGGCCAGCTCCTTGAGTTTCTCTGGCAGAACGCCCATGATCTCGCACGCCTGCCAGAAGTCACGAAGCTGCTCTTGCGCGTACGAGTGCAGGTTGTCCCCGCCAGCACTCAATGGTGCGTCCAACGTACTGGCCTTTGATACTTTCAAGGCGCCATCTTTCCACAGAATCGTGATCGCATGGATCTGCTTGAGCTTGAGCATCAGCTGGGTCTTCTTCTTGAGGATCTGCAGCTGGATGGTCTTAGAGATCTGTTCCTGGGCGCCTGTGGCCTCTGACTGACTGACAGTCGATTGGCTCTTCTTGCTCGAATCTTCTTCGCCTTGTAAAGCAGTGAGCAGCCGCTGGGCATCTTTCACGGCCTGCGCCGCCTGGACGAGCTGGCGGGTGCCCAGGAAAGCGTCGATCTCGCCCAGGATACGGTCAATCTCCGTGAGCTTCTCGATGAGCGAGATCATCTCCCTTGACTGTTCCATCTGCCGCTTCAGGCGCTCGCGCTGCGTGAACGAGTGCACGAGCTTGGCCTGGGGCGCCGTGGTGGGACCCCCGCCAAGTTGCAGTTGGTCGACCGTGCTCAGCAGCGCGTCATTCAGGCGCTGGATCCGCTCCTGGAGGTCCGAACGCGGGGTGGTGCCTGCGGGCTGCGAGTCGTAGCTGTGGTGGTGACTCGTGGTCCATTTCGACGCGATCTTGATCGCCTCGTCGACCGAGATGCCCGACGCGCTCGAATAGAATGCGCGCAGCGCTTCGATCACTTCGCAGCGCACCTGCACGATCTCGCCGTGCGTCTCCTCGAGCTTCCTGCGCATATGTGGTAGTAAATAACATCATAAATGAGTATGTGCTGTTAATTATGAGATATACGCAGCAGGGGGCGCGTTGGAGAGCTCACCGCGCGAGCACGTCCAGCGTCGCCATGTTACTTGCTCTTTCAATTTGATTTCAAGTTGCGTGACGCGAATTCGCACTTATACTAAATCGTACTTTATCAAAGTGATCCAGTACACACCAGACCTTCCTGCATTTCCCGAGCCAAATAAAACCAAAGCGCCCCCAAAGAGAAGATGAGCATGGCGACGACGCCGCTGACGATGGACGGGCCCGAGCAGCTCTACCCGCTCGTGCTGGAGCTCTCGGTGCCCGAGCAGCGCGAGGGTGCGCTTCTGGAGCTTAGTAAGAAGCGCGAGGAGTTCCCGGAGCTCGCGCCGATCCTCTGGCACTCGTTCGGCACGGTCGCGGCGCTGCTGCAGGAGATCGTGTCTATCTACCCGCTGCTCTCGCCGCCGCAGCTCACGGCGCACGCCTCCAATCGCGTGTGCAACGCGCTGGCGCTGCTGCAGTGCGTCGCCTCGCACTCGGAGACGCGCACGCACTTTCTGAACGGTACGCAGGGGGTGGAACGTGGGTCTCACAATGCTGCTGTACATTGCAGATACACAGGGGAATATCATGATTTATAAGCTAACTGGTGGAATAAAATGATCGTATTGCTTAGCGCACATCCCGCTGTACCTCTACCCGTTCCTGAACACCGTGAGCAAGAACCGGCCGTTCGAGTACCTGCGCCTGACCAGTCTCGGCGTCATCGGCGCGCTTGTCAAGGTGAGGAAGGAGCCAGGAGTCACTTTCTGGTGGGGTTATAAGGAGACTAATGATGATATTACTATTGTATGTGGCTATAGATCGATGACTCGGATGTGATCAATTTCCTCCTGCAGACGGAGATCATCCCGCTCTGCCTCCGCATCATGGAGGCCGGCAGTGAACTCTCCAAGACGGTGCGTTCTGTGCGATCTATGGATTATTTGTCACGTTACATGATACCTAACGCTTTGTTTGAACTACTTGCAGGTCGCGACATTCATCGTGCAGAAGATCCTGCTGGACGACATGGGGCTGACGTACATTTGCCACACACCCGAGCGCTTCTACGCCGTCGGCACGGTGCTGAGCAAGATGGTGGGCGTGCTAGTCGAGGCCCCCGCGCCTCGCCTGCTCAAGCACATCATCCGCTGCTACCTGCGTCTCTCGGATAACGTCAGGTGCGTCGCAAAGCTTCTGAGTATCCTATGTTGTGGATGACTTGTGTGATTAATGAATTATTTATTTATCACAGAGCCAAGGAGGCGCTCCGCCAGTGCCTGCCAGACGCGCTACGCAACCACACATTCGACGAGGCTCTGAAAGACGACGTCACCACCAGTCGATGGCTCGCGCAGCTCATGTACAATATCGGGAGCACGGACGCCAGCTCCGTTCAGGGCGGCGCCGTCGGCTCGCGCCTCGCGAACGCATGAGCGAGCGGCTCTTCAGATTTTGTAGCAGCAGCCAACTATTTCAGCGAGCAAGCGAGTGGGGAAGACAGTAGAAGGACGCCTCCGTGAACTCGCAGAAGAGAGAGACTCGCTTTACAATAAAATATTGTAAAATGTGGCCACTAACATTGTCAAAAAAAATACCGGATTTAACGTGTTTTTGTAGCTTTATCGGGACATTGTGATTTAATATTTACCGGTTTTCACATTATAAACATCGAGAAGATCACAAACAAAGCACGCCAAGCAAGCATGAGCAGCAGCGCCGAGCAGCTCGAGGTGGACGCGGGCGACGCCGTGCGGCTCATCCTGCAGTTCCTCAAGGAGAACCGTCTTTTCGGCGCCATGCGCGCACTGCAGGACGAGTCGCAGATCAGCCTCAACGCCGTGGACTCGGCCGATGCGCTGCTCGCGGACATCGCCGGCGGCCGCTGGGAGAACGTGCTGCAGCAGACCAAAGCGCTCGAGTGCAGCCCCGCAGCCATGATGGAGCTCTATGAGCAGATCGTGCTCGAGATGCTCGAGCTCCAGGAGCACGAGGTCGCGCTGCAGCTGCTGCGCGGCACGCCGCCCATGGCGCAGATGAAGAAGGCGCAGCCCGAGAGGTCCGAATTGGCATATATGCGCGTGGCAAGTGCCTGAATTAATGGCTGGCGTATGCTGTGAATGTTAGATACCTGCGACTCGAGAAGATCGCACAGAAGGCGGTATTCGACCCCGTGGACGCGTACGCCGGGTCGTCCAAGCAGAAGAAGCGCGACGACATCGCGCAGCTCTTCAAGACAGAGGTGCGTTATCGTGTAAATGGCTCTCATTACTACCCCATTCTATGTAATATGCAGTGCACATAACCTAACTCCCTTGTATATGTCACGTCTCAGGTTACGAGTGTGGCACCGTCGCGACTCCTCGCACTGCTAGGTCAGGCGCTCAAGTGGCAGCAGTTCCAGGGCGCAATCGCCCCAGGTGCAGACTTTGATTTGTTCCGCGGCGGCCCGAAGGAAACGGTCGTCGAGCGCACGGAGAAGGTGGTTCGCAAGTCCGCCGGCAAGATCAAGTTCAGCAAGACGTCGACGCCGCAGTGCGCGCAGTTCAGTCGCGACGGCCGCATGCTCGTCACGGGCACGAAGGACGGATTCGTCGAAGTCTGGGACTTTGAAAAGTGCAAGCTGCGCAAGGACTTGGAGTATCAGGCCAAGGTGCGTCATGTGAATCCCTGTTGGTCGAAGACTCGTTTGCTGTGTTCACGTACTGACGAACTGTATGCTCTGGTTACCCATAAAAAAAATAGGACGAGTTCATGATGCACGACGAGGGCGTGACGGCCCAGGCGTTCAGTCGCGACGGCGAAATGCTCGCGACAGGCAGCGAGGATGGCAAACTCAAGGTCTGGAAGCTGTCGAGCGGCGTGTGTCTGCGGCGCTTCGACAACGCGCACAGCCAGAGCATCCACAGCATCGCGTTCTCACGCGATGGCACGCAGCTGCTCACGTCGTCCTTCGACCAGCTTATCCGCATCCACGGGCTCAAGTCTGGCCAGACGCTCAAGGAGTTCCATGGCCACGCGAGCTACGTCAACTCGACCATCTTCTCTCAGGACGGCTCCAAGATCATCTCCTCCTCCTGCGACGGCACAGTCAAGGTCTGGGACGTCAAGACCGCCGAGTGCATCCACACGATTCGTCCGCCGAACGCCAGCTACGGGACCGAGGTGGACATTGTGAGTGTCCATTTGGTGCCCTCCTTTGCCGGCAAGAGCGACGAGAACATTCTCATCTGCACGCGCACGAACAGCATGTTCCTCATGGGGATGGACGGCGAACCGCTGCTCACGTACAAGGTGGACCCGATCAACGAGAGCAAGATGGGCGTGTTCGCCGCCTGCGCGCTCTCGTCGCGTGGCAAGTGGCTTTACGGCGTCACCGACCGCGGGTATATCCTCTCATATACCACTGCGACTGCGGCGCTCGAGAGCTCGCTGCAGATCAGCAATGGTGACGTGTTCGGCGTGGCGCACCATCCGCACCGCAACCTCGTGGCGACTTTCGGAAGTGATGGCTATGTGCGCATGTGGAAGGCGTGAGTGAATACAAATACTGCTCTTTCGTGCTTGTGTATTGGTCGCAGTTTACTTTCTGAACATTAGCGGCGATGGCTCTTTCATTCCGCCTGAGCAGCATACGCACATGCCATCAGATAGGTGTTAGATGATTTTGCCTTTGAACATGTGGGGATGCCAAAAGAGCAGGTCGTGTGGCTCACCTGTGCTGGCCTGTCGAGGCGAAGAAGAGCGGAGCAAGGCATTCCGGTCGCTCGCAGGGTTGACCTGCTAGACAGAGTTCGATGATCAGCCGATGACCAGCAGCAACAAATGTTAAAATGAGGTATGTGGGATGCAATCTGACTGCAAGTACTCACCACAGAGTTTGAGGACGTGACGAAATTGTGCATGTGCTGCAGTCCACCGTCGTCGTCGCCACCTTCAGACCGCTCCTTCGCCTGCTGCAGGTTCGCGATGATGCTGTATAGCAGCGGCACGTGCACGAAGCGTGGGTCTTCCTGAACTGTGCGTTTGTCAGTCACAGTGGCTTCATTCTCTGTATGGTTTAATCAAATGAACAAACAACTTACTGCTGAGCTCCTGGGACAAGAACTCGCGGTGGAACGGCTTGTCGACAGGCTGGCCGGACTCTGCGGGCACAAAGGCAAGGAGGCTGTGAGTGACAACAGCGCGCAGGCCTGCTGGTGTTTCGCCACTATCCACCTCACCTGATAGAAACACGGACAACGCGTGGCGATAGCCGTTGAACTGAAAGTACTCGCGGATGAGCTCGTTCACGATCAGGTTCTCATTCGATAGTTTGGGCTTCGGCATGTCCTGTCCATCAATTCACAGCAAACAGTCACATGCATATATATTAGACCATGCACACGTGACAGAAATGGGCATAGAGCCAACGAGCGTACCTGGTCATCGAGTGCTGCGAAGATCTCGGCGCGGATGCGCGCTTTGATCTGGCTGAGCGACCCGCGCGCATCCAGCGTCTCCTTCAGCACTGCAGCCACACACATCTGAGTCATTGAGACACGCACACACACCATATGCATATATAGACGCACCTTCCTTCAGGTCAGATAGATTCGCATGCTGCGCTGCTGCTGCTGGGTTGCTCATCTTTCGCTCTTTGCAACCTTTCGCAAAAAAAATCGGATACCATATGAGCCGAAAATAACTTATTTACAGTGGTCGGGGCAACGAGGACGCTTTTTGCTCTATCTCAGTCAATTGTTATCCAATTGTAACCAAACTTTCAGAACGGGTTGATCAACTTTGCTTCCATGTATGCGCCAAACTCCACTCGAAAACAATGCGAACTGTTATCAAAGGACACCGATTAGTTTTGAACCCAATCCCTATGCTCATTTTATCCAATAGGTGCTGCGGATTTACACTGTAGAATTGAATGTATTACGAAACAAGA